>JAJOZX010001259.1:0-255000 GCA_023014485.1 Bathynomus jamesi
ATAATATGATTAAATTAATGTCTTTAGAATGACTATAGTTAACGAGTTAACGATAATAAATGAATTAAATCGGTAATTATATCATAGTTATAATAGACCAAAATTACAATGTGACCCGACATTATGTCGCCATGTAGGAATGTGCATTCAGCAATATTATTTTTCTTATTATTTTTTGTTCATTGGAATAAATTTTGAAGTTGCTTCCTGGTTGCCAAATAATTGGTGCCTTATTCTTTTCAAAATTTGTAATCAGTTTTTAGATTAGATTCATTCTCTCTTCGTTATAAAAGAGGAAGTCATGTCTTGCCTTAATCTTGTAATTTTTGCCCATATTCATATCTTAATATAAGAATGCATGATTCAATTTCCGTTCTAATTAACTCGGCGGATCAGGAAAAATAGCAGATCTACAATATGCGGTTTAAGCCAAAAATATGACGGCTTCTTCCTATATCCTCTTTATCTGTTTAGCCATTGCTTTATTTTTTAACTATTGTGCAAAAATAATACAGCCTCTTCAATATTTAATGATGATGATGTTAGTAAAATCGGGGTATATAAACCCCACAAACCTCTTCCATATTCATTCAGAGATCAATTCAAAGGCTGAGCACTACCTGTACATTTTAGCAGTAAATTACAGTAAAAGATAGTCTTTATCTTCTCCTTCGAGCCTTGCTCTCTTCAGAAGAACTTAGTCATTAAACTTCCCTAATAAGTTACAAGAAGCATTCGGGAATCTTCAGAGAATTTAGTAAGCCTCTCTGAATCTTCCGAGCCACTATAGAAGAACTCGGAGAGTAATATAAAAGAAAACTACTGCAAGTAACAAATCCGTTGCTGCCACCTAACCAGAACCCCCGTCAACTTCGAACCAACCAAGGCCATAGACGGAGGGTTAACACACACACACACACACACACACACACACACACACACACAGTATATATATATATATATTATATATATATATATATATATATATATATAATTTTTGTAATGACTGATGATGCGAAATTTTGAAACACAAATAAGATAGCAGTAAACAGAGCAAAGAGAATAACTGAAAACACTGATCATACCCAAATTGGAATACTGCTCGGTCCTAACATCCCCATATAAAAAGAAGACATTAGACAACTAGAAGGAATTCAGAGAAGCTTCACAGCCAAGATCAAGGGGTGCAAAGAACTAAATAACTGGGAAAGGTTACGCGAACTAAACCTATATTCACTGGAACGGAAGAGAGAGAGACACCATTATTTACATTTGGGAAATAATGGAGAAACTAGTCCCTAATCTTACTCTGAACCCTATAACTCCTCAAACAGCAGTGGAAAGTAGAAAAGGAAGACTGTCGTGTTCCCAAATTAAAGGCGAGACAGGGAACATCCTTAACCCTGAAAGAAAATAGTTTTGTTGTGAGATGACCAAAACTGTTTAATCAGCTGCCCAAAGACCTAAGGAACACGAATGTGTTGCAGTGGACATCTTCAAAAGATTAGACGCCTGGCTCGGAACAATATCCGATGAGCCGGGCGAACCTGGCTATGTGAGGTGGAGAGTACAAGAAACCAACTCACTACTTCACCAGGCCAATTCGAGAGGAGGGGCGACAAGCTTGACCTTCGTGAAATGAGGAATCATCGCACGCAACCTGTGAAAGGAAAGGTATATAATAGGGTGGCTCTTATCCATATGGTGAAATTTCAGAACAGAGCAATGTTACGTCTGACCCCGCCAAATGGTTCCTTTTTATGAAAAAGTATCCTATGTCATATTTGAACAGATGTTAATATTTAGAGGTGGCTCAAAGCCGTCAAAATTTGTACACTCTAGCACCCCTTGAGACATAGGCGACGTGTGTTGGCTGTTTAAGTTATTTGTCTAGGAAATTAAGTATATTTGTTCCATATGACTCCTTTTATTGCATTATTATGAAGAAAGATCATTGTACAAAAATGTAATTACATAATTTCAAAACAGTGTAGAAGGGACACTTGGTTATAACAGAATCGCACATCACGACTTTCAGCAGCCGTTGATTTCTTCGCGTCAGGAAAGTTTGCCCGGCTCTGCTCGATAACTTGGAGGGCATATTGCAGCTGCTCTTCATTTCGAAATCGCCCTGACTGCGTCATGTCTTGTATCAGGGCAATGCCTCGCTCTGCATGGTCGTTGGTCATTGCTAAAGAGCGGACGACTGCCTGGGCAGCCTTGAAATCATCCCTGTCATTCCATGTACCAGGGTCTTCGTTCAGGAATGTATCCGGCATGCCTAGCGTCGAACAGTTTTCTGCTTTCCTTTGACACCAAACTGGCGAGCGTTTTTTGTTCCATCATTGCCATATCCACGAACGCCCGTTTTGGTGGGTCGTCCTCTCCTTCCTTCTCTTTTGAAATTTTCAGAATGGCTTGCTTTGTGGTTGAGTCCACCTCTGGATCAAAGAGCTTAGAAGAATCAAATCCTCTGACAGGTACCATAGGTGGCCGGTCAACTTGCGTGATGTAGCTGCACTGATGTTTCGTTGAGGGTATGTGTGAAGCTGCTGAAGAAGTTGGAGATCGTTTCTAGCTGTGGTGGAAGCAAGAGGTGCCAGAAACCAGGCCTTGAGGTAAACCTTTGCAAGAAAAATGTTAAAATCTCTGTCCCTTAGCTTCCCTCACTGTCAGATGAAACTGAGACCGGAACATCGAAACTTTGTGGCTGTAAATGGCTTTTGCCATCCAGCGAGCAAGATGCATAGGCCCAGGAGCTCGAAACGTCTTCCCACGTGAAGGTGTGCTTCCGAGGAAGATCAGCATAAGGTTGAGTAGCTCGTGATAGTCATCTCGGGGTTGGTGTTCCAACAGCTGCTGCTCACTGAACGCAATGACCTGGTTCCGGACATCGGCGAGCTCTAATGCAGCGAAGTCGTCCGAGAAGGCGTCCTCGTACCTTTCTTGGTCAATGGATGGCCATTGTGCTTGGAACCGCTTGAACAAGAGGATTTCCGGTGCATTGTTGGGGCCCAAGCAAGCTTGAAAGGCGGCAGCCAAGACCAACTCCAGGATATGGTGTCGACAGGCAAAATGCAGAAGACGCCGGCCCAGTAGGAGCTCGAGAATTACACAGGCTCCTGACTTTCGACCGGTGTTGGAGTTAGTTGTGTCAAAGCACATGGCACGGATAAAGTTTTCTAGCCCCCACTGGTGAATCGCATTGTACACAGCTTGGGCCATAGCTTGGCCAGTCCCATTGGGCATCTTCGGAATCTCCAGCAGCTTCTCCCATTGTCGAGTCTAGACTAGAATATCCAGCCTATCCACCTTCATATTCCCTGTGAGATCAGGTGTGAGCTTGCAATCCCAGTGGACTGTAAGGGGTGTCTCTGGTTTGAACGCCTCTTTGATGCTGGCAGCGGCTGCTTCTCGGTGTTGATGATGTTGGATGGTCGATCTGTTCAGAGCAAGCTCTTGCGGGTCTTGTCCAAGGGCTCTTGAAGCCTCGATGATGATCATCATAGTAGCTCTGTCACTTAAACCATTTCGATCAAGCATAGCGGCCAGTTGGGGTGAAGTGACAGGTTTGTGTCCTCGTTTTCATGGCGGAGAGGCACTACCCGCACTACTTGTGCTGGGACCTGGTTCTTGATACAGATCTTCGTCTGAGTCAGTGCTGCTCTCCAGCTCTGTTTTTCCCAACAAAGCTTCTTTGTAAAGTTGTGATCGATGACGTCTCCATCAGTTTTTTTTCCTTCTGCTTCTGCTGTTGTTGGAGCAGCACCTCGTCAACTCCCCCCAGGGAGCCAGGTCGTCCCTTCTTCCGCTGAGATTCAAAGAAAAGCTCGTCGTCTTGATTTTTGATGAGCTCCATGGCATAAGCGTGTGCTACGTCAAAAAGTTCCTCGACTTTGACTAAGAACGTGGCTTCATTAGCTTGTTGGGTGTGGGTTCGACGGCTTTTGTTCTTCAGCTCCTTCCATTCGAAGAAGAGTTGCTCAAGCTTTTTGAGCGAATCCTGGCCATGTTTGGTTGGGATTCTGGCACGAGACCAGAACTCTTCGACTCGCTCGATGGTCCGAGTTGCTGCTGTTCAGATTTCTTCTTTGAGAACAATATGGTGATGCAAGAAGTGGCCAAGAACTTGCTTCCCCGAAGGGAGTACTTCCTTCGATCCTGTCCGCCGGCTAACCAGAAAATCGTGGAAGCGCGTTGCCATCATGCATAAAACCTGTAAGCAAAGAAAAGGAAACAGGTCATCGAGGTCACAAATAGGGGGCAAACTTTGAAGCCCTTGAGCCACCCCTAAATATTAGTCAATCTGGCTCATATTTGACTCATCTTAGTTTTTACCAAAATGGGATCACCTGAGAAGGTCAGAGGTAGAACTTTCCAAAATGTGAAAATAAGGGCCACCCTAGTATATATATATATATATATATATATATACAGCAATATGAAAATATCGTAACTTCAAGAACCAGGAGAAGATCAGACAGCAATTCCCGCCTTCACCAAATCCCGCAAATGAGGCGGGATGCTGCAGAGGGGTCGACCATAGGTCGATCTGAACCGTCGTTCGAAAAGTAAGTATATGTGGGCTACGTCGTGGCCAATGTCGTAACACCGCTTCCCGGAGATCAGCGAAGTTAAGCGACATTAGGTCTGGTAGCAGTTGGATGGGAGACCGTCCTCCACGCTCAGATTATGTAGCGATCCGTATGTAGCGACCCTTCCGTCATATGACCTTAGATGTTGCGAAGGAGGTTAAACAACCCCAATAAAAAAAATAAAAAATATATACATATACATATACATAGTGTATATATATATATATATATATACATACAGGGTGTACATAAAGTCAGGATCTATTTTTGTAAATAATTATTTTTTCTATTTTTCTTTTCAGAAGCCCTTAGAATGAATACAGAAGAGCGTGTGGCAATAGTAATTTGGCGAATCGCGGGAAAGAAATACAATGACAGAGAGAAGTTTAGAAGGAGATTTCATAAGCCGGGGCCAATAGACAAGACAATACGAAAATTGGTGAACAAATTTAAATGAACGGGATCTGTAAATGATGAATCAAGATCAGGACGACCATGTATGTCAGATCTTACCGTGAATGCAGTACGCGGAATTATCACTGAGGAGCCACGTACGTCCGTTCGTGCTGCATCACACAGACTCGGCCTCCCGACGTCATCTGTGCACAAAATTCTGAAAGTTAATTTGCAGAAGAAAAGCTATCATTTGCAGGTTTTACATGATTTACATGAGGAAGATTTCCCTCGACGAAGTGCTGTGGTGCTGATTTCGTAGAACAAATCTGGAGTGATAATTTAATGGACAACATTCTCTTTAGTGATGAAGCCACTTTCCATACGTGTGGAAAAGTAAATCGCCATAACTGTCGAATTTGGGCAGATGAAAGACCGAATGATTTCGTACAAAATTGGGAGAGAGAGAGAGCTAAAGTTAATGTCTGGATGGGTTTAACAAAATCTAAGGTTTATGGTCCTTTTTTCTTTGCTGAAGCTACAGTTACGGGGCTTATTTATCTGGACATGTTGCAGCAATTCCTTGAACCTCAGCTGATTGGGGATAGGATTGTTAGTACCGTCGTCTATCAACATGATGGTGCTCCTTTTCACTATGCCAAAATTGTTCAGGATTATCTAAATGGACGTTTTCCAAATCGCTGGATCGGACGCGGAAGCAACAGACCTTGGCCAGCGAGATCACCAGATTTAACCCCTTTAGATTTCTTTGCATGGGGCTTTATCAAATCGCACGTCTATCAGACGAAGATTACGAGTCTTGAAAACTTACGTACACGTATACGAACTGCTGCAGATAACATAACCCCGCAAATGCTCCAGAATGTGTTTAGAAATGCTGCGGAACGATTTGAGCTGTGCAGGGATACTGATGGGCGTCACGTCGAATCCTACTCTTAATTATTTAATAAATGTTACCACTTTATCATTTTATGATTGAATTCCATATAATTTCCAAGTGCTTCACAAAAATAGATCCTGACTTTATGTACACCCTGTATATAAAATAATATGCAGTCAGTACCATTTGCATTCTTTGCTTGTATATTGAATTTTTAAGACCTTGCAGCGGTTTTTGTTGCATTTTTTCCATTTCCTTTCAACCTTACTTAAAGTATTATAAATATGAAAATCGTGTTCGTTACACAATCTTCCAACTATTTTTAACAGTAAAGGGTGGTAGGGGTAATAGGGGCAGGGGGAGTATGCAACAAGGGGGTAATGGGGAAGGGGGATTATGCAACGGGGTAATGGGGGAGGGGGGTTAGCCCCAAAGTTGAATAAGGGAGTGAGGGGCTTTTGGGGGGAGAGGGAGAATGACCTCGCCCCAAAGTGGTAACCGTAACCTTTTGAGCTTCGCATTGTGAGCCAGTGGTTTAAAAATTTGTGAAGCTATATTTAAAATGTAAAATAATATTTTTGTCTTCATCTCGGTACTCTGCGAAGGTGCCCTCGCCGTAGGCAAGTTTGGGAAGCACAATCCCCACCCGTAGGGTAGGGAGCCGAAGGCTCTGCTTGTATATATATATATTATTTACAGTTAATATGATATAAATGAACAGGATTCCTTATAAATGAGTGTGTGGTAAGTCTTGGCTCCAAATCATCAACCATGGGTCAAAGTTAACAACTTTGCTGTTATTGCACGCTTCAAATCTTAAATGTTCAAGTAACGAGCTATAACTTTTAGGGTAAGGTTGCCAATGGTTACCCACCGGTCCTAATGTCGCGCATTTTACTTTAACAGCAGTTTGTGGGAGGTTTTTTTTTTTTATAGTGAAAGAAATAAAATTGTTGCGAAACATATACTTCCCGTAAGGAAGTTTTTTAAGTCAAATGCGCGACATTAGGACCGATGCGCGACTATTGGCAACTTTACCCTAAACTGTTAGGCGCTATTATTAACTAATGGTAACGCCTCATAATTAACATTATTTTCATCCATTCACAATAATGAAAGTCCGTGTTAGGTAGAGCGTATAAATGAGAGTTAAATCCGTTAACGAGTTAAATTTGTTAACGAATTGGTACCGCCTTCAACTTAAATCAAGGCTCAGTGTTCAATTTCTACATCGCTTTCGGGTGTTCGACCTCCCATTCTAAGTATACTCGTATAAAGATGAAGAAAATGAGTAATTAAATAGAGTATAGAAAGCCATTATTTGGAGGTTCTTACGAAAATTGCTATGATTTAAATGAGCCACAAAATCGGTCGCTTTTCTTTGTAATCGTTTGTTTCGCAAAATTATTTCCATCATCACTGCTAAAATATTAAAAAGAAATTATTATTATTATTATTATTATTATTATTATAGTACATACAAATAATTGAGCTTTAAAAATTAAATATTAACGTATTAAAACATTAAAAATTAAAAATATTAGAAGAACCACTAATAATTATGATGATGATATATACAGACAATTAAAAATGCTAAAAAGGTAAAAGATTATAAAATAATAATGTGTTGTAAGCGACTATTAAAAAAACCGATTACTATGCAACGTCATTACTTTATAATCCTTTACCTTTTTATCATTTTTAATTGTGTATATATATATATATATATATATATAATAATTATTATTAGTGGTTCTTTTAATATTTAATTATTTGTATATACTATCAAAATGATGATGGTGATAATAATAATAATAATAATTTATCGGACATATTCGTCCGCAAGACCCAAAAAACATCGACGATGCTCTGAAAAAAACTAATCCAATCTATTTTGATCTAACTTAATCTAACTTAGTAATAAGTTGTCGATAAAATGTCAAGATCAGATGTTGTAAGGCCGTAATTATCTCTCCTTTTTAATATTTTAGTACTGATGATGGAAGTTATTTTCCCGAAACGTTTACAAATAAAAACTTAAAATATATATAAAACTCTTTGTTCTCTTCTCCTATTTCTCATTAAATTATGCTTCCCCTTCAATCAAATATATATATATATATATATATATATATATATATTATATATATATATATAATATATATATATATGCAGGAAGGAGGAGCCAAGGGCGAATGCCGCAAAATGTCCCCCATAGAAGAAGAGGGGCCTATATATAACGAGGGGTGTTCAAAAAGTTCCCGAACTGGCTATGCTACGCGCGTGCGCGTCATGTGATGCATGTTGTAGTGTGACTCAGTCTGTGTGCAAAGACGGTTACTGCTTGTTGATATCCTATTTTCTCCTCTCGATATTTATTGTTTTGTGAAGTCATTTTGTGTGTTTTGTCGCATTTTGTGCATTTGAATAATGGCTACGTGTGTGCATACAATTTTGGGTTAAGCTGGTCAGGACTGCCTCTGAATCTCATGCCATGCTGAACACAGCATTTGGCAATGACGCCTTAAGTCGGACAACTACTTCTGAGTGGCACAAGCGCTTTAAGGAAGGCCGAACGTCGACGGAGGACGATGCAAGGGTGGGACGACCATCCACTTCAAGAACTGGTGACAGTGTTGCTTGTATTCGTGAAATGATTCGAGGGAACCGCAGACTGAAGTCAGGGAAGCCGCAGACGAAATGGACAATTCGATAGGATCACATGCCACACGATACTCGGAAAGAATTTGGGGATGCATCGTCTGTCAGCCAAATTTGTGCTCTGCCGAGCAGAAAGAGCAACGTGGTGGTGTGTGTCAAGACCTCCTTCAACATGCCAATTTTGATGAAAATTTTCTCAGAAACATCTTTACGGGTGACGAGACGTGGGTGTACGGGTATGACGTTGAAACAAAACAGCAGTCATCGCAATGGAAGTGCGCGACAGTAGCCATTATTCAAATACACAAAATGCGAAAACGCACAAAATAACTTCACAAAATAGTAAATATCGAGAGAAAATACGATATCAACAAGCGGTAACCGTCTTTGGACACAGTCACACTACAACATGCATCACATGACGTGCACGCGCGTCATGTGATGCGCGCGCAACATAACCAGTTCGGGAACTTTTTGAACACCTCGTGTGTATATATATATATATATATATATATATCGTAAAGAACGACGCTTTGTATAGGAGAATTATCTGCGCGTATGTAGAGGAATTACAAAATTTGTTTGGGTGAGGCCTGTGGTGTAGTGGTTATCATATCTGACCGGCAATCGGAAGATCCCGGGTTCGATTCCCGGGTGGGTACCTCATTTTTTCAATTGTTTCGTTCTTTCACTCTCATCTTGCGCGGATAATTCTCCTATACAAAGCGTCGTTCTTTACGTTAATTATACTGCGTGTTTGCAGTTATAATAATATATATATATATATATATATATATATATATATATATATACACACAAAATTTTAGGAATTCACTGAACCATGATATTGATTTCAATGTAACTACTGTAAACCAAAGGAACGTAGGTTCAAGAATGACTTCCATCCCAAAAACTCAAAACAGCTTTTACTAATATTAATGAAAGTAAACCAATGGAGGAAGTACAAGAATTTGAGTATTTAGGTCAGATTATATTATCAGCAGCTTCTGAAGTGATGACTCACTCATACATGAAGAAACAGTATCGAAGCTGTACAGTCGAAGCAAAAAAAGGACTCTCTCATTCGTACTTTCTAAACTAATATTTATGGGCAGCAACTTTGCACTAATTATAAAAATAGGCTCTGTTAGAACTCTAAATTTGCTTTTATAACGATCTTTTATGCTGGTGCGTAAGTTACCGCCAAGATGCTGCTCAGCTTCGCAAATGTTCGCCAACCACGCTGTCTCGAGTCTCGGTGAGGTAACAAAATGTTCTCAACTCAAGTGTAATGCAAAGAATTAAAAACTTGGACAATCCAATTATCCAAGCTATTCATCAGTCCGGTTTTATGTCTTCTAAACTGTGGGTTTCATGGTATGAAAATGTTTTTGTAGCTTCGCTTAACATCGTTTTTGGTATTTTCATTATTTGTATTGTTTATTATTTTATTACTGTTTTTTGTTTATATATATTATATATATATATATATATATATATATATATATATAATATATATATTGAAATTCAGAAAAGAATAGAAGCGACAGAATTTTTACAATTTTCAAATATTTTGACTGACGTACACACACACACACACACACACACACACACACAGTAGTATCCATGCTTTGTATTATTTAGCCCACGCTAATCTACACTTACTGTACATGGTGTCCCGAAAGTCTTGTTACACTTATGTATAATCTCGGAATATTAAATGATGTTTGGTTCCAACAGGATGGAGTACCTCCCCACTATTCCCTGAGGGTTCGTGAATATTTAAATGAGGTGTTTCCTGATCGATGGATTGGGTCTGCAACATTAAAATGGCCTCCGAGAAGCCCAGATATCTCGAGTTGTGACAATGCATTTTGGGGATTTATAAAGGAAAAAGGTTTCTCAAAAACGTTATGATTCCAATGACGGACTAAAGGAAGCCGTAAAAGATGCTTTTAAACTTGTAACACCTAAAATGTTGAGGAGCATAGCACACCGAACCTGGCGTAAAATCATTCAGTGCAGTGAGAACGATGGTTTGCATACAGATCCATTGGATACATGATGAAGTTGCATATAACTATGTCTAAACTACAATGTTGTATAATTAATCTATTACACTGCCCAACACCAATTTTGCTGATTTAATTCTAACACCTGTTTTTAGGTAACTTTGGTGTGCTGATTTCAAAAATCACCTTAGTTTTTGCCTATCACGTCAGGTTTTCGAGCAATCAAATACGGATATTTTGGCGATATCGCATTTTGTAGGGTTTTGCCCAATTTTTTTCTTTTCAAAAAATAAGTTTTTACATACTCAGAATCAGCATGGAAAAGTAAACAATTGTGCAGGGAGTGAACTTTATGTGTCAATATTACCATTGTATATTAAAGTGATTAAAAGTGTTTAAATAAGCAAAAAATGAATCCATATTAAAGCAAGCACGGGACCAGTTTTCTTAACATTGTCTTTTTCTTGTTTTCTTACTTTTCAGTGCTGATAAATTTTCTCTTATAGGACTTCCTAGAATGAGAGATGTCAAGACAATCTCTTTGCAGGCTCCAGCAGTAGTCAGCCATCATATGGGTATCCCATCTTCCTTGGTATCGTTCTTCCATCACTTTGATATCTTGGTGGAACCTTTCACCTTGCTCTTCACTAACATCACCAAGATTTTCTGGAAATTTATCCAGATGACTGTTGAGATAGTGAACTTTAATGCTCATGTTGCAACCCAACTGCTGAAAGTTTACAAGTAAATCCTTTACAAGATCTTTATAATTTTCAGACTTTTTGTTTCCTAGGAAGTTCTTAATTACTGCCACAAAAGCATTCCAAGCTCTCGCCTCCGTTTCGGTCATTGAGTTACTGAACTGCGGATCTTTCATCAGTTTTCTTATCTGGGGACCATCGAATATACCAGCTTTAAGCTTCTCATCACTAAGACCTGGAAAGGCTGCACATATGTAATTAAAGCAATCACCTTCTTTATTCAAAGCTTTTACAAACTGCTTCATAAGCCCAAGTTTGATGTAGAGTGGTGGAAAAATGATCTTTTCTCTCGATCCACCAATGGCTCGTTTACAATATTTTTATCTCCTACATTTAATTTTGCCTTAGTGGCCACTTTTCCTTTACCCAATGTTCAGCTTTGGCGCGACTATCCCATAAGCACAAGAAACATGGATACTTTGTGTAGCCACTTTGTTGGCCAAGAAGAAAGTTGACCATTTTCAGGTCAACACAAATCACCCATTTATGAACATCATATTTTAGCATCTCCAGCACTATTTTTATGTTTTCATATTCTTCTTTTAGATGCACTGAATGACCAATAGGAATCGCGCCATATTCATTCCCATTGTGAAGCAAGACACACTTTAAACTTCTTTTTGAACTGTCTATAAACAATCTCCACTCATTGGGGCTATAGTGGGTTACACCCATTGCATTCAAAAGTCCTTCTACATTATGGCAGTAAACCTTTTCCTTCTCTGCACCAAAATATTGCAACAATTCTCTTTCCCTATTGCGATAAGATGTTATTTTTGTCCCAGGATGAAGTAGATTTTTCTCGTGCAATCTTGAAGCTAATAATTCTGATGACTCTTTTGAAAGGCTGAGATCACGAATTAAATCATTCAACTCAAGTTGATTAAATCGCTGAGGTGTCGTTGATGAAGAAGGCTGTTCAAAATCATCATCAGTGATATCACGTTCGATCTCATCAGGTAATTCCATATCTTCATCATCTTCTGTGAGTGTTGGAAGGTCCGTGAAAATTGGAACAGGAATTTCATCTGAGTGAGCAACTGGTCTGATTGCTGAATCTAGGTTAGGATACTTTAGATGGTGTTTATTCTTTGCGTTGAAGCCAGAAGTCTTCACAAGGCAAAAGTAGCAATCATCTGCATGATTTTTGGGCTCTCGCCATACCATAGGAATGCCAAACTTCAAACCTTTTCTGTTTCCATTTGTCCATTGTCGTAAATGTTCCACACAAGTTTTGCAAACTGTGTGAGGAGCCCACGACTTATCCTGATCTCCAAGTTTAACTTTAAAATAGGCCAGGTATGCCCTTTTTACGAAATCAGTAATGTTCATCCTCTGCTTTAGTAACCACAAATGTAGCAGAAAACATCTGGGCTGTTTGAACACTTTCTTCGAACAGCAGACATGATGATGATGATAAGCTGCAACGCACCCTTCACTCACCACTGATCGCAAATAACTGCCGCAGTATTGGATCACTGAATGCTGCCCACATGTAACTCTGTGCCGCTCCCAATCATGTGGCGAGCAGGCGATGACGTCACACACTTTGCAGCTGTATCCAACCAGGAGAGACTGACGTTACTAGCGGAACCGGTTGCTCTCACTCCGCCAATGGGAAATCTCTCTCAGATCATGACGTCACGCTCACACCTGGGGAAATCACAGATACCCAAGATTTTAATATGTTGTACTTGACCTTTAGATTTAATGCACAGATTTGCGTATTCCACAGATAAAATTTTAACAGCAAAACAGCTGTTAACAGGTCTCAAAAATCATCAATTTTGATAAGCGCCCTTCATGGATCACCCAAAATAGGCATATTGCATTGCACGAAAACCTGATGTGATGGACAAAATCTAAGGTGATTTTTGAAATCAGCACATCAATATTATCCAGAAACAGGTCTTAGAATTAAATCAGCAGCAAAAAAATTTTTTTTTTGTTGGGCAGTGTTATATATTTTCGCCTGTCTGTTTGTCTGTCCTTTATGCATGCGCAAACCGTTTGACCTAGAGCTACCAAATTTGGCACGGGAACCTCTTATGGGATGAAGAATGTCAACATAGAGTCGGTCAGCCCGTCTGTTTGTTTGTTTGTTTGTGCGAATATTTACAGGAAGTTAATGTGGCGATGTTTTCTTGCAGTTTTTGAAAATCCCAACAACTTTACCATGCCACCAAAGAAACGGGCAAGTTTGGGCAGATCTACATCAGCAGCCAGAAAAAATAAAGAAGTTCGGAAGCAGGAAAGCTCACAAGAAAGACAATCACGCCTTGAAATTGACCGTGAACGACATGCAACAGCCAGAGCAAAGGAAAACCTCCAAGAAAGACAATCACGTCTTGAAGCTGTCCGAGAAAGTGTAGCAGCTACCAGAGCAAGAGAAACACCCCAAGAAAGACAATCACGCCTTGAAGCTGACCGTGAACGACATGCAACAGCCAGAGCAAGAGAGAACCTCCAAGAAAGACAGTCACGTCTTGAAGCTACCAGAGCAAGAGAAACACCCCAAGAAAGATAATCACGCCTTGAAGCTGATCGTGAACGACATGCAACAGCAATGTGAAATTTATCCCTGGCAACGCCGGGTACCTCAGCTAGTTCTGTATAAAATAAAATGTCTGTGTTTTCTACTATATACTTTCATTACCATAGTTACAGAACACTGGAGTAACATTTACATAGGTGTAACAAGACATTCAGGACACCCTGTACCTCGCTTTTGGATAAGAAAAGGCTTCTTCCTAGTTTTCCTGCCCTTCAAACCAGCTTTAAGTAATCTATAGCCGAAACATTAACAGAACCTCTTTCATCCCTCCCTCAGTTCATTAGATATCAATTTCCTATTTTTGAGACTCAAACGTCGAAGGCTTTTGTCATCTCTTTCAGTAGACTTTCTCGGACGTAAACGAGGTTTGTCTCTCACTTACGCGATTGCTCATCGCGTTTTACACTACTTACGACGATTGAATGGTTACAGGAAACTTTTCGAGTATAATATTCCGATTTAGAAAGCCCCATCTTACGTAGAGCGGAATTCGATTTTGTTCAGAAAAGACGAACCCTTCACCTGTTAACTCTTAAAATGATACATTTCACGGAGACAACCGTTTTTTGTAGGTCAGAGCAAGACGTAATTATAATTTTTAAAGACGTTTTAATCCTTTTTCAGATCAACTTTCCTATTTTGATCTCATAATTTATACTTTAAGGGGTTCATTTTTAAATAGAAAATTTCCTATGGGACATCATTTTTCCGGTGTGGTCATTTAATTACTAAAAAGACCACCATATCAAATTTCACAAATCTAATCTAATCCATGAAATTCTTTTTCCAATGATAAGATATTTTGATATTTTTATTTTTCACTTTTGTATTAATGAATATCTTAACACGTGAAATTCGGAGGTGGTGCATTTCTCTCTCTCTCTCCACCATTGAAATGAGAGAAATTAATATTTTTTAAACATATATATCGAAACCTACGGTAAAATTATTGAATGCCCGGTTAGGTCAACTGTACGCCCTTGACGATTGGTTATGTTAAGTCGTGATATTTTCGTTAAAACTAATGAAAATATTACCAATCGTCAAGGGCGTACAATTAATGTAATTGGCATTCAATTAGCCTAACCGGGCATATATATATATTGTAGTGACTACGTTTTATTATTTATTTATCTTCATTATTTATTTACGCTTCTTTCTACTTTACTATTTCTCTGTTTATTCTCTATCGGCTCTTTGCTTCATTTATCACTTTGTTTCTCTACACTCTTTTTGCCGTATCGTATATATCATGGTAGCGCGCCTAGACCTGACTAAAAGACCGTTACAAAACGAAGGGGGGAGGGGGAGGTATATTGATACTCTTTATTAACACTTATTACGTTTTATTAATTTCGAAAATGGTTGTTAATTAGGGGATATGCGAGTATGACATTTATATATAATAATTTAGGTCGGAGAGGAACACAAAACAATTTGACTTTAAGATCACATGGTTCTAAATCTAACGCGTATCGCGTCCGCCTCAAGACTGAGTATTATGTGTTATAATCTGCTCTCTTGGGTCCCTGTTCAGGACTACCAACTATACCCATTTTAAACAACTCAAAACCAACAAACATGCTTTATCGTAATCATCACAATTTTTAGTAAATTTATATTAAACATTATAATAATTAATCAAACAAATTAATACTCTTAACTAAGCATTACTACACTATATATATATATATATATATATATATATATATATATATATATATAGCCTAGTTCTTTGCGCAAACTAAGAATAAGATGGCCTATAGCAGTGGTTCTCAACCTTTTTTTTTTTAGGCCAACGCCCCATTAATGTCCATCACTATTTGCTGGTGCCCCCTCTTAAAGATAATAAGGTAAGGGATACGGTAACAATTTTAGTTTCCTAGCGCCCCCCTAAGATTCTCAAACGCCCACTTGGGGTCGGTGATGCCCACGTTGGGAACCACTGGCCTATAGCCTACGTCCAATTTTTATAGCAAAATATCAAGAAATGACAAATATTTTTTGTTTTTATTTATGTTCATACGTAGCTGTTAAATTAAATAAATTAAATTTCTCCTATTCAAAATGTATCCTACTGATTAATTATTAATAAAAAGTTAAAATAAGCTTAAAAAAATGTTAATTTCTCTCATTTCAATGGTGCCCATAGAACGGAAAAGGTATATATATATATATATATATATATATATATATATATATATATATATACAGGGTGGGGCACGGGAATCAAGTGTTTTTTGAATAGCTAGTAATCGGCCATTAGGAATGGGAGGGGCGTGCGGTAGGTAGCATTCCATTCCTGGGTTCATAGCATTTAACTTTAACTAACACTCACCTTTATCTTTCAGGTGCCATCATGGAGCAGTGGACATTAGAACACCGCATGTTCGCGTATGATCATTTTGTTAGGAGTGGCGAGTCAGTGACAGCAGTTCAGCGTGCGTTTCGCCGCAGATTCAACATTCATCGAAATGACTCTGTTCCCGCTCGTGACACAATCTTACGTTGGGTTAACAATCTTCGAACAGGAGGCTCAATAATGAAAACAAAACCGAAGGGGCCGCAACGCACTGTGCGTACTCCAGAGAACGTTGAAAGGGTCAGACAAGCGATGTTGCAAAGCCCAGGCCGCTCTGCTCGGAGACATTCAGCTGCACTCGGAATCAGCAATCGTACTGTTAGACGGATTTTGCATGAAGAATTACATTTTCACCCATACAAGTTAGCGATGGTGCAGGAATTGAATGTAAACGATTGCCCCCAACGACTGAATTTTGCACAGGAAATGCTTGCACTTTATGAGCAGAATGAAAACATGATGGTGGTAATGAGTGATGAAGCCCATTTCCACCTTAATGGGGCCGTCAACAATCAAAACTGTCGGTATTGGGCTGCTGAAAATCCGCGACAACTCCATGAAAAACCGCTGCATAACCCTAAGGTTACAGTTTGGTGCGCGGTGGGAAAGTTTGGCGTCATCGGTCCCTATTTCTTCGAACAAAATGGGGTTACCGTTACCATAACATCTGGGCGTTACATTGAGATGGTGAACACCTTTTTCATCCCTGAGTTACGAAGAAGGCGTATTGCTCGTCGACATTTGTGGTTTCAGCAAGATGGGGCCACGCCACACACCGCCAGAGCGTCAATGGCTGTTCTTCGCCCCCTGTTTCCCAACCATCTCATTTCGAGATTTGGTGACATTGCATGGCCCCCTCGGTCCCCTGACTTGTCCACATGTGACTTCTTTCTATGGGGGTACCTCAAGTCACGTGTCTACGAGGACAAGCCCCGTACATTAGATGCATTGAAGGAAGCGATCCGTCAACAAATCATCCAAATCAACAGAGACCTGCTGGGAAGAGTGGAGGCCAATTTTCGTAAACGCCTTCAACAATGCGTCGACGGCCAAGGACATCATATGCCAGATATAATTTTCGGTACATGATTATTATGACATGAAATGCTATGTTCTTACGAATGTTGTTCTACCAATATATTTTCTTTACAAAAATAAATATCATTTTCCTGATTATTCCAAAAACACTTGGTTCCCGTGCCCCACCCTGTATATATGATGAATAAAACCACGAAGGAAAGGAAACACAGATGGTGCTCAAGCGCTTTCGTCTAATGACATCCATCGGCCACGGGTTCGAGACCCGACGGCAGCCGGCGCGCAGCAAAACCCAGCTGTTCATCTTTCCACACAATACAGAAAGTGGTTGGTAGATAAATGGGTACCCTAGGTGACCTAGTGGTTAAGACGCTGGGCTGCTGATGGGGAGTGGTTCGGATTCCACGTTAAACTGTAGGTCTAAGGTGGAGTGAAAAGCTTGACCTTCGTCAGAATGAACAATTCGGGCGGAAGCTAACCGAAGGTTTATATATATAAAAAAACCAAAGGTTATTTATATTTATTTATTTATTTATACATAAAGAATTACAGCCTATATATAGGTTACAGAAAGAGAAAAAAAAAAAATATATATATATATACAATAAACGGAGAAACGAAATTAAAGGATTGTGGAAGGGGGCACACAAATTTATAAGGAAAAACTATCGATTTTTAGCACAAGATTAAGATTTGTTTCCAAACAATGTTATAGATAAAAAAAAAATAAAATAAAAATAAAATATATATATACAAATTTATACTGGAAATCTGCCCAAGTTTTAGCACTGCTCTTTTTGTATATAAAAATTGAACAATTATCGATTTTTAGCACAAGATTAAAAGATTTGTTTCCAAACAATGTTATAGATAAAAAAAATATATATATACAAATTTATACTGGAAATCTGCCCGGGTTTTAGCACTCTGCCCTATTTTTTTGTATATAAAAATTTAAAAATAAAAGTTATTAGGGTGGCATACAAATTTTACCAAAGATTTAGCGTTCTACCTTTCTTATCTAAATCTGTTCTGAAGGAATTCAAAACAACAGGATCGAGTTGAAAAAGACCTTTGCTTATGTTGAAGTTATTTGTTAGTTGGATAATGGCAGACTCAAGAATATTTCTATTAATGTTGCTAGAGTGGAATAAAACTGAAGCATTATTCCAATCAATACACTGGGATAACTCTGACAAATGGACAAAAAGGGCACTGGACAATTGTCCTGTTCTAACGGAATATTGATGCTGTTTTATACGTGTGTGCAAATCCTTTCCCGTCTGACCTATGTAAAAGGAATCACATTGTTTACAACCAATTTTATAGATAATGCCTGAATTATTGGTAGGGCTATTTTTTACTGATATTTTTCACAATATTGTTATATGAAAATACTACATTAATATCCAAAAGTTTAAATACATTAGCAATGCCTAAAAAGCCCGGGAAAAATGGAAGTACTAAAATATTTTTTGACAAAGTACGAGTGTTATTATTGACGCGATAGAAAGTTCGTTTTGCCTTGTTGAGACAAGATTCCATAAACGCAGATGGATAACACAGATCACTTCCAATACCGTTGATTTTTTCTAATTCGGCATCGATGTATTCCGGACTGGCGATCCTAAGGGCGCGGAGAAACATTGAAGAAAAAATGGCCTTCTTAGTGGGGGTGTCATGTCCTGAGTAAAAGTGTACGTAGGACAAATTGTTTGTTTTTTTCCGATAGATACTAAACTTAAAGCCCAGGTTTTAAGTTTAGTATCTATCGGAAAAAAAAAAACAATTTGTCCTACGTACACTTTTACTCGGGACATGACACCCCCACTAAGGCGGCCATTTTTTCTTCAATGTTTCTCCGCGCCCTTAGGATCGCCAGTCCGGAATACATCGATGCCGAATTAGAAAAAATCAACGGTATTGGAAGTGATCTGTGTTATGCATCTGCGTTTATGGAATCTTGTCCCAACAAGGCAAAACGAACTTTCTATCGCGTCAATAATAACACTCGTACTTTGTCAAAAAATATTTTAGTACTTCCATTTTTCCCGGGCATTTTAGGCATTGCTAATGTATTTAAACTTTTGGATATTAATGTAGTATTTTCATATAACAATATTGTGAAAAATATCATAGTAAAAAGTAGCCCTACCAATAATTTAGGCATTATCTATAAAATTGGTTGTAAACAATGTGATTCCTTTTACATAGGTCAGACGGGAAAGGATTTGCACACACGTATAAAACAGCATCAATATTCCGTTAGAACAGGACAATTGTCCAGTGCCCTTTTTGTCCATTTGTCAGAGTTATCCCACTGTATTGATTGGAATAATGCTTCAGTTTTATTCCACTCTAGCAACATTGTTAATAGAAATATTCTTGAGTCTGCCATTATCCAACTAACAAATAACTTCAACATAAGCAAAGGTCTTTTTCAACTCGATCCTGTTGTTTCGAATTCCTTCAGAACAGATTTAGATAAGAAAGGTAGAACGCTAAATCTTTGGTAAAATTTGTATGCCACCCTAAAAACTTTTATTTTTCAATTTTTATATACAAAAAAATAGGGCATAGTGCTAAAACCCGGGCAGATTTCCAGTATAAATTTGTGTATATATATATATATATATTTTTATCTATAACATTGTTTGGAAACAAATCTTTTAATCTTGTGCTAAAAATCGATAATTGTTCAATTTTTATATACAAAAAGAGCAGAGTGCTAAAACTTGGGCAGATTTCCAGTATAAATTTGTATATATATATTATTTTATTTTTATTTTATTTTATTTTTTTATCTATAACATTGTTTGGAAACAAATCTTAATCTTGTGCTAAAAATCGATAGTTTTTCCTTATAAATTTGTGTGCCCCCTTCCACAATCCTTTAATTTCGTTTCTCCGTTTATTGTATGTATATATATATATATATATATATATATATATTTTTTTTTTCTCTTTCTGTAACCTATATATAGGCTGTAATTCTTTATGTACTTCAGTGTTCCTGAGGATGTCATTAGAAAAAGCGCTTGAGCACCATCTGTGTTTCCTTTCCTTCGTGGTTTTATTCATCATAAATATTTTTCACGTGTTACTCTCGTGAAATAATTTTCATATATATATATATATATATATATATATATATATATATATATATATATATATATATATATATATATATATATGAGCGTCCGCACAATGAGAGAGAACGAGCAAGTGAAAAATGAGGCACCTCATTTTTCATTTGCTCGTTCTCATATATATATATATATACACACACACACATGCAGGGTGTCCCATAAGTCTGGAACCATAGGGTAAAATAAGTAATTCATGTTTTTCCGTTTATGCAAGTGCCCATGATGTCTTTAAGTAAGGAAGAACGCATCCAGGTAATTCTGCTCGGAGGAAATCGGAGTCAGAGGGAGGTCGCTGAGGAATTTAATAGATTGCATTCGGACTGCGCGCCGATATCATACAAGCTGTGTTGGCAAACTTGTAGCAAAGTTCAGGGAAACGGGATCCATAGGAGATAAACCACGCAGTGGACCTCCGAGGACATCCACCGACGATGACACAGCCGCTACCATCCTCGCTCATTTCACAAACAGTCCCCAAAAGTGTCTTCGGCGTTTTTATCATTTTGCCCTATGGTTCCACACTTACGGACAATATATATATATATATATATATATATATATTATATATATATATATATATTCGAAAGGAAGAATGGCTGAGAATAATTAAAATTTTTAATGTGTATTTTAAGTTCAAATTTTCCTTTTCGGAAGAATAAGTGAGGCATAATTATAAATAATTGTAAATAATAAATAATTGGAGAGAAATTTTACTTCATATTCTACAATAATATGTTTTTATTTATATTTATTTTGTTAGGTGCTGGATAGAATTTTATTTTAATATATAATTTGCTGTTTGAATTTTCTGTGAAGCTTATATATATATATTGTCACATAAAAGATAATAAATAATAATTGAACTTCGAGCGATGTTTTTTGTATGCGTTAGTAAGTAATAATTATGTTGTAAAAATTTCTAAATTAATCCTTCGATGTGGTACCTTCCCTTATGAAGATCGGCGTTCCGAAATGAAGTTGAGGAGAAAGCAGAAAGAGAAAAAAAGGCAGGGCCTGCAGCAATTCTGTTTGGAGAGAATTTTGAAGGCCCCTAAATGGAGGGATCCCAGATGAAAGAATAGTTGGAGGGAATATAGATAGATATTCGAACGGGAAGTAGTTTAAATTGAGGGATCCTTTGATGGAGGGAAGGAATAGGCCTATCTCCCTGTGGTCACTGAATCGCAAATGGACGCTTCATCTCTCTCATTCTCACTTGAAGCATCGAAAAGGGCATCTACCAAATTTACTATTCCTTTAACGGCAATCAACCGGAATGAAGTTTGCAGTTAAGCTTATAAGAATTTTCATTGCGTTTAGCCTTTAGCGCCTTTTGTATCCTCTTCTCCCTCGATCTGCAAACGAATTGTAGATGTGGGACCAAATAAATGGTGTAAAATGATCCAGTAGTGGTGTAGTATGTAAATTGTGCAGACGCTTCGAATATGTAGCCGGTTTGTTTATTCAACACTTTTTATTAATTTACTTATCTATGTGCATGGCCTAAGGCATTTCGTTAACATTCTCTCGACAAGTGTCCCATGGGTTAGGTTACTTATCGGTTGTTTTAGATTAAGTTAAAGTCAGTTAGGTTATTTTAGGTTATTTTAGGTTAAGTTAGAGTAATTCAGTTGTCATATTTTCAGATGCAGAAAACTTTATTTAACAAAGTAAGAAACGTAAAATTTCATTGGTGTTGAGAGGAGGCTCCATAAACACTTTTGCAACGGACGTGAATTTCATTAAAGTACATTAACCCTTTAAGCCCTGAATTTTTTGTAGGGTTAAGTTATGAATGCTTGTATTTGAAACGTTAGCAATTTGTACCTTCAGTCCTTAAAGGGTTAAGCAACATACGTTTAAGATGTCAACATAAAACAATATCTAGTAGATTTTCATGGGTCTCTTGCAAAGATAAAACATGCCTTAGCAGCTACTCTTGGTGTCGTGGAATGGTCAGGATTTTGCCAAAATTCATTTAAAGTTTGCTTCAGAATGAGGCCTTACTACATATATGTGAATATGGTGACGTATTTACGAGGGAAGAACCTAGATCCAGCCACTTTTGTTCCTTTCTTTGCGTTACGGAAGAAAATAAAGGGGCTGGTAAGTTTGGAGATGTGAAATGTGGCATTTATATACGAGGTGAGTATTTAAATGTAAAATACCCAACTTAAGGAATGAAAGGATGTGGTGATGTTCCAGAATGAATACTGTACGGGTGTACGTATTTAGCAGACCTATAACATCCTTCAGTGAATTCCTTGACGGCCCTCCAAACATCAGACATAGACACCCATACCCTAACGTTGAAACAACTCGGTCTTATTACGAGTTCCAAGCAAGATTTCTGAAACGTTTTATTTAACCATTCTTCACATCCACACACCCTTCACCCATGTTAATCTTCGCTCTACAATGGTGGCTGTAAACAGGTACTTTCGGCCGGGTGACATATCTATTGTAAGCCATTATGTACAAAATAAAGTGATGTCCACTTTGACAAGGTAACACCATTATTAATAGGAACTTTTTGTCTCCAAACCTCGTGCATGGATTTGACTTCATCTGTTGAGCAAAGCTTCTGTGACTATCCTGGCTAGCTTTTGTTTTGTTTGAAGAAAAAAATTTTTTGTGATGATATGAAGTGTCCTACTCGCAAGACTAATATTTTGAGATATCACAGCCAGTTTGAGTGCCAGCCAAGCAACCACATGTAAATGGTAATATATAATGAACACCAACTGCACTAGGCATCCTTCGTGGTTTACAGACTCTGGACGGAGGACAGGTTGTTTGCAACCTAAGAACAGATTTTGCATGTAAAATGGTTAATTACAATAACCTTGAGCGTAAATTGTGGAACTATAACATATAATGCAATGTGCTAAGTACGGACACCCCCCCCCCCCCCCCCCCCCCAAATTAAATAAAATTAAATAATAATTATCTGTGAAAAAATAATATAATATAAATTAAATAAATATTAATTAAATAAATATGAATATTTTTAGGACCATGTTAATCCGAAACTGCGCCAATGGGGGCGTGTAAATCGGTGGAGGTAGGGTGGGAGTTACTGTATATATATGTATATTATAATAATGTGCGTATGCATGTTTATGTTTGCTTTACAAGGAAATTTCATAGGTTATAGGCGTTTTTTGTTTGTGTGCAGATATTTGTTGGTATACTTGACCAGTTAATGCGATTACTAAACCGTATGCGATTTATTCTTGTTAATGCAATAGACCTGTGGTGAGAGAGAAGATATTCATACATTTTTTGTACATTGAAATCTATTGTAACATTAATATAAATTCTAATTTTATAAAGAAGACTTTATTCATAATTATAAATTTTTCAATACTGATGTGCTGGCACTAAAGTTAAAGGACTCTTCCACAGTCTTCCCTTGCTATGCGTAGCGCGTCTTCACCTCTCTTCAAGATTGATACGTGAGAAGAAAAGACTCGGGCATTGGGATAGAGGCGGTGACTGCGGTGTAGGTCCTCTGTACACATTCTTGATGTGTCTTCCTCAGTCTGTTGGACCCTATCCCAATCCTCTGGGGTCTCCACTCTGTTCGGAAACAGAGTGGCTTTCATTCCGTTGAGCAGAAGCGAGTCTGCGTGTCATTGTCACCTCCTGAAACGTCATACACCTCGGGGCGTCAAATTTCTACGTTGTATTGCGTTGTTTCACTGTTGCATCGAGTTGCATCACCTTAATTTGAAGAGGGCGATGTATCGCCAGTTTCTTTTCTCTCTCTCTCTCTCTCTCTCTCTCTCTCTCTCTCTCTCTCTCTCTCAGGGTTATCCGCGGGTGTGGGTTACTTCCTCTTGCGGGAAAGGCAGATGGGAGCGAGTTAGAACCTGAGAAGTTTCCATGCATGATGTCCCTGTTTTAATTTCTTATTTAAGATTTAGCTTAACGTCACTTTGTAACGCGTATCCTCCAAAAGAGTTCAAAGATTGAACAAAATAAGCATTTATGCGTTCAAATAGATGCTGATTCCTAATTTTGGTAACTGATTCGTAACTGTTTCATTGATTTCCGTTGACGATACCTTCATTTCGTTTTAGTTGGGAAGAACACCGTTGAGAAGAACACCGAAACATCGATAAAGTTCTTCAACGCAACGCGAACGACATCATTAAAAGTTACTCCCAAAATAATTCTTTTGTACGTAGTTTTTGGGAAGCAATTCTATAGAATTTATACAGAAAAGTGTATACACACACACACACACACACACACACACACACACATACGTACATAGTACATAGTACATACATTACATATATATATATACACATAATTTTAGAATTGTTTCTCCTTCGTTGATATCTATGGGTTTAATGTTGCGAGAGTAATTTCATTTGATTCAGTTTCGTCTTAACGGAATGTGTGGCTCATTGTGAAATAAATTCGCTCTCTCAGTCCCATTCCATCTCCTCGGGGCTCAATTATCTCATTACATTAACGAAATCTATTCCCAACATCAATCAGCGCCTTCACGTCGCCAAACTAAACCTCTTTTTTTTTGCTTTTAGCTTTTTATTTTCGGACAATTTTGATGAAATTGCGACTTGTGATTGTTTCACTCTTAAAATGGATGCTCTTTTCTTATTCAGTGCCCCCCAAAAAAGATATATATATATATATATATAACCTTGGTTTTGCTTCCGCCCGAATTGTTTATTCTGACGAAGGTCAAGCTTGTCACACCACCTTAGACCTACAGTTTAACGTGAAATCCGAACCACTCCCCACCAGCAGCCTAGTGTCTCAACCACCAGGCTACCTAGGGTACCCATTTATCTACCAACCAATATTTTTTGTTAATTGTGTGGAAGGATGAACAGCTGGGTTTCGCCGCGCGCCGCTTGCCGTCACCGTGTTTCGATCCCGGGCCGATGGATTCGTAGTCAGCGACGCTCACCACACTGTTTAAATTTAAACGATTCAGTGTACTGTAATGTATGATTGAATATGGAGTATATATTCTTTTTAAATGATACTACTGTACTTCATCTCATTACTACAGTTAATTAGATTATGGTACTCTATCGTAATTCCGTAATTGAAACAGTTATTACAGTATAGAATTGTAGGCTATATCGTAGTCGGTGAAAAGGAAGGAAAGCAAAACTGTGTTTCTTCATTTCGAAGGCTCAGCGTGAATGGTGGAAATTGAAAACGCAAACTAAATGAGATGCTGTCTTCGGATTCTTAAAAAAATAGAATCGCTTTCCCACTCAAATTATTTAAATCCTCAGCTATTTATCTCCAATAATGCGTTATAATTTAAATCCTAAACAGAGAATGTACATATCTCAAATTACTTTTTGTTAAAAGTCGCTGTGTGTGTATAAACTGTATATATATATATATATATATATATATATTATATATATATATATATTATATATATATATATATATATACAGTATATATATTAGGGTGGAGCGAAAAATACTTTTTTTCTAGTAGGAAGTTCTAATAGTGATTAAAAGTTGCATTTAGTAGACGATATATATCTGCCAAAATATGAGTTAATTTGTTTAATATTTTCAGCTGCCACCAGGGGGCTAAATGTAACACAATTTTGGGTAAAAAGGAAAAAAATGCTTCTATTTTAGGTTTATCAAACTGTTATAAAATTTTATCTTAGAGTTATCTAATAGTTTGGTTAAGATTCTTAAATGATAAGAATTCGTTTTGTAAAAATGCCTTTTCATATGCTTAATATCTTCAGCTGCCACAGAGAGGGCTGAAGTTAACTTAAAAATGACAATTAAGTATGATTCTGTATTTACTTGAAAAAGGGAACAGTAATAAATTAGGATGTCTCTCCTCCTTTATACTGGCTTGAGACAGTTAAGAAACGTTATTTCGTGCCTTAGCGGAGTTACCACCCTTTCCCCAACCAACCTCCCTCTAGAAAGGGTTCTTGCTGAAGACTATTTAGTAATTTTCTTTTGTGTCAAATTTTGGCTGTTTTTTCCTTGATTCTAATGTAGCACGAATCCAACCGTCTCTGTTTGTAGGTCCGCAGACTGATCCAGCAGCGTCTGTAACGAGCTTGACGCCTCTCTCTACAGCTTGTGTATGACATGGAAACTGAAATAATTCTGAATGAAGAGTAGTACCATGTTTGATGCATTATTCAATATCATCAAGAGAAACTCCTTTGGTTATCGGTGGTTCTGCTATCTGAAAATCTTGCCACATAATGAGATCTGTATAGTCTTTGGCATAAAAATTTATTTCTGGCACCTTAAAATACCTGATAACATCTGTTTCTTGAATGCATGCCCTTGCTTTTATGATACGCCTAAATCCCAACTGACGCACATGCTCCTTTCATCAGCTATCATTGCAATGAGAATGTTTTCTTGATTTGCGTAATATGCATTTCGCTGAATGACTGAGTCGTGTACTCTCCTAAGCTCTTCACGGAGATACCGGCTTCTTGCAATCATATGCCACATATGTTTAGCACCATATTGGCATAATGGTTTACGCTTTATCTGAAACCACATTGGTGCGTATACCCTAACAATGAAAGTAGCTAATTCTTGTAAATTACCTGAAGGATTCTCTGTGCTTGCATATAACCGCAGAGTCCTGTTTGCTGTGGTGAGCCACCTTGAATGTGATATATTGCCTGGACTCTTATGACTAAGACTCTTTGAGAATGTTCCACTTGATATAGCCTTGTGAATTTCAAGAAGGTATTTCTGGTCAGTACTTATGTCATCTACATCAACTTCACACATGTCCTCTTGAATTTCAATTGGTTTGAAGTTAACTATGGGAAGCTTTTCACAGTCTGAAAGTGCTCGGCCAATTTCTCCTGAAAATGCTCTTGGTCCAGTAGTGGTACCATCCAAGTGATGAAACAGATGGCGCAATGGAAGTTCATTAAGGTGTAAAAGGCATATCAGCCACTGCAATGGCTTATTAAAGGCTTCTTCCAGTAATCTTATTGTGCCTCCAATACTACCAGTGTTAACCACTGTCGAATCACAGCAACTGCAACGATGTTCCCTATATCAACATTCCTTTCTTTCAAGCAATTCACTAGCGCTGTGCAAATGTATTTAGCTTTGCCACTGGAAGGTGTCACATGTGCAAGTACAGAGAGTGTGGTTCAGATATTATGCTGATATGCTCTTCGCGTTTGGTTCTTTGGTGGTTAGAGCCATCACTCTCCTGGACTTGAATCATTGTTTTATCCTTTCTGCCATCAAAGTATAATCCCCGCATGGTTTTTGGCTCTCCTATCTGTTGTAGTTCCTTTCTCTGTTTTTGTCTTTCACGTCTTAGCTTACTTCTGTCTATAATATTCCCTTTGTCTTCGGGAGTAACAATTTTAAGATCTGCCAATACTGCAGAAGCAATAGCAGCCCCAGCTCTGTCCGACATTTTAAATCTATCACAAGTAATTGCTAATGAAGGCAGTGCTCACGCATCTGTTGTTCTGATATTACATATTGAGTCGAGGTTGTATCTTCCTCATTATCTTCAGATATCTCTTCTAGTTGTTGAAGTTCACTTGTCTCTGTTTCGATTTGTAAGTTGGACGTATTGGTTATAGCAGCACTAGTTGTTTGTGAGGATTCCAGACGTGCTTTTTCCATTTCCTTTCGATGTTCTCTTGCTTGTAATCGTCTTGTGTGTGCTATGTCAATGCTTCCTATCACCATTATTCTGCGTGTTCGTTGGTCATTTAAAAAATCCTGCTCTTTTGGATGGACTTTCTTACTCTTTTCACATGAGCATCTCCTAAACTCCTTACATTTGCAGGTGCAGATGTCAAACAAAGTGCATTTTGAAGAGTTTTCAAATTCTTCAAGCTGATTTTTGTACTTAGGCTGATCCTTGCGTGACTTGTATGGCTTTAATAAGGACCTGTATTTATCATGGTACACTCGCATCATCTGTAAAACGCGTGTATGTGAAACTATTGGCAAAGAGGCCTTCTTCCAAATATTTTCTACCTTTTTGGAAACTGCCTCTGCTATTTCAGAAAATGAAGGCTCCTTGTTATTCATCTGCTCCTTCACTAAATGTTTTGTGAACAGGTAATCTTTCATAATGCAGTTATAAGTTGGTAGTTGCATATCACTCATCTCACAAGGTACTTCAAATATGGCACACTTCATATGTTCTCTAGTGAAATGTTTATATTTAGTATTGATGCCATAATATTTTTAAGAAAAATTCACAATCACAAAATATCCTGTAACATCAAAACATTATATAATTAATATATATAATATATTTTATAAGTATATATAATATATTATATAAATATATAATATATTATATAAACTAAAATTATATAATACATTATAACAAGCATTTTATAATAAAATCAATATTATCTCTATATAAATCACTTTAAAATAAAGTTTTATAATATTCCGATCATATTAAAAAACACTCCGATCAACTGAGCGACTAGGCCTACTACCTAAGAAGAAAAGTGTCAACACACTGTTCTAATGACTCACAGAAAGAAATTCCTTCACACCAAAACCCTCCCCCACAACCCTCCCCAAACCCTCCCCCACAACATTCAGTGTAGTCTCAACATGACTCAGTTACTCTAAATTGTGTTAACTTCAGCTCTCTTGTGGCAGCTGAAGATATTAAGCATATGAAAAGGCATTTTTACAAAACGAATTTCTATCACTTACGAATCTTAATCAAACTATTAGATAATTCTAAGATAAAATTTTATAATAGTTTGACAAACCTAAAATAGAAGCATTTTTTCCTTTTTACACAAAATTGTGTTAACTTTAGCCCCCTGGTGGCAGCTGAAAAGTTTAAACAAATGAACTCATATTTTGGCAGGCATATTTCCTCCACTAAATGCAACTTTTAATCACTATTAGAACTTCATACTGGAAAAAAAGTATTTTTCGCTCCACCCTAATATATATATTAGGGATGTGCCGAATATTCGATACCGTATTCGGTAAAAAATGAGGATATTCAGTATTCGACCGAATAGTTTTTGTGTTTTTAACCGAATACCGAGTGTTTGATAATTAGAGTAAATAACGTGATTTAGGAAATGGAACTTAAATATATATATTTTTTTTTATTTCAAAGAATAATTACAAACAAATCGAATTGGTGTAGTGATACTAATAAGTAAATAACCTTGCAAAAAAAATGAACAGATACTATAATAATTACCCCAAAAATAAAGCCTAATAATTGAAATTTGGCAAGTAGATTTAGTGTGGAAAAATTAGTCGTTCAGTAGCATCAGGAGCTAAACGATTACGTGCGTCAGTAATTACATTTTTCGCAGAATTGAACAGCCGTTCACTTCGTGCGCTTGTAGGTGTCATGGTAAGATATCTGCGAGCGAGACAAGTACTAATAGTTCCGGGAATCTTTGACCATTGTGGCGCCACCAGTCAAGAGGGTTCATGTCGCGACTGTCTCGTGGCTCCTTTAACAGGGTGTTTACTGAACCTGTAAAACCTGGATTTGTCAGGGAATTTAATTTAGGGCCTGGAAAAGTCAGGGAAAGTCAGGGAAATATGGATCTGGGAAAAATATATGACACGAGATGTCAAAATGCAGAGAAGGCAATTTCAGCGCTCGCAGAGGAAATAGAAGAATTAAAAAAGGTTTCCAACTGTGTGTAATTCTTCGGAGATTTATTTTTGTGGCAAATGTCATGTAATGGCTTATTTTTTAATAAAAGGAAAGTGGGTGGTAGGGCGGCACCACAAATAAATACCAATGTGTATTTTTATTATCCTAATGTTCAGTCATAATTCATGTACCTACCTGGAATTTTATTGAAAGAATACCTGGAACACCCGGAAAAGTCGGGGAATTTGCTGTTGCAAACTCAGTAGACACCGTGTTTAAATAGATGTTGTCTAATTCTTTTTGACAACTTTACTGGCTACTTTTGATAGGTGGAGGCTAGGGTGTCCATTTAGGCCCTATCCCTTAGCTGTGGGGATCCGCAGCTGGAGGAGTACCTAGGGGTTGAGCAAAGTGAGGCTCTGCAGGTTTCTTTTGGAAATTTTTGCATTTTAAGAAGCGATTTCATTCAGTCTTGTAGACTTTTGACGCTATTTGAACCATTTTTGATACGTCCAGTAAAGATATTTTTACCAGATGTGAAGTGCATCGTGAAATAGAACACGTTTTTCATTCATTAATTTGATAGTGTATATGTGAATAATGGGCCACTAATGAATGCGTCAAGCCCACATATGAAAATAGCACAAAATATATAACGTGTATTGCACAAAATATGGCAAAATAAATACCACAAACTGTATAAATAGGCTAACATTTCAGCTAAAGTCGGCAGTAGGCAAAGTGACTAAGCATAGTAGGGAAACTCTTGGTAATATCAACAGTGTTTCTAAGTATGGTACAAAGAACATGTCCAAGACAGTTGGAATAAAGTCACCATACCATGGGGCATGGAGTACAGTTACAAGTACAAGTTAGAATTATAAGTACACTAAACCCCCGCTAATTCGTGAGCTTCGGGGCTCTGGCCAAATCGAATTGCTGAAAATCATAGCGAATTATGAATCACGAAATAGCGAGTTGGGAGTTTAGTGTACTTAGAATTCTAACTTGTACTTGTAATTGTACTCCATGGTATGCTAACTTTATTCCAATTGTCTTGAAATGCAATACTGTAGACTGGGGGAAAGCTCACCCTTTAAGGTTTAGATCAGTGGTGCACAAACGTTTTTGATGTGAGGGCCAAACCAACCATCTGTTTTATATGTAGGGGCCAGATATATAGATATTCTATTTTTTATAAATATGCATTTTTATAACCAGGGGTAATATTTCAGATTTTTCTTTGGGTAGCTACCCTTTTCATGTGAAAAATGTGAATTGAAAAGACCCGTGGGGGCCACATTTGGCCTGCGGGCCAGGGTTTGTGCATCACTGGTTTAGATGATAATGCAAAGTGTCTGACCGCAGTCATGTCGTATTTGACAATTAAAGCTATCTTCGACAATTGTCTTCCATTGACTATACATTGTTTCAAAATTGCATTTGTCTTTATATGCAAAAATTTAGATTTCCAAAAGTTAAGATCATGCCTGGCCTGAAATTGTACGCGATCGTGGTGATTTGTAGGGGACCAGGTTCCCGCGTTCCCGGGTTCCTGCACTGGAGGCATATCTGACTGTGAAGACATAGTAACCTCAAGGAAGTAACTTCAGAAGTGAACCTTCGGCTTCCTTTTCGAAGATTCTTGATCTTCTCGTGAAGCAAAAGCAGTTGCTTCATCTCCATGAGTTATATTGTGTGTAAGACTATCATTAGGTGATGCAGACAAAGTGATCATCTTATTTTTTACAAACTGAGGCACTTTAATAATGCAAACAAATTTGAAACGAGGACCTAAAACCTGGGCAATCATGCAAGTAATGTCTATCTTCCACTGCTTGAAGCGATTCTGTAAATTTTCCATTAAATCGTTTTTCATAGTATGAATACCTGCATCATCACTTATGTTACGTCATTCGTTAATTTTTTACATGGGCTAAGAAGCTTTATAATACGCTGAAGTAGATTTCACTGATGGTTATTGAGGGTTGGTACGTCATGTTTTGAGGCGTATGCAACAACTGCAGTTTTTTGTTGAAGAAATCGTTGCAGCACATACAGGGTGTCCATAAAGTCACGCATCATAGGAAAATACATTTATTTTTATTTATTTTTTGTTTTATTTATTTGTTCGAAATTATTCCCACCAATCTCAAAACATGTTTGTAAACGAAAAAGCAGGTTTCTTTGAATGGTCCGCAACATATTTGGCCTGATAGAGACATAAATAAATAGACATTGCTTATGTTCCTATGATGCGTGACTTTATGGACACCGTGTAGAACGTAGAGTTGCTTCGGGTGATAACGTCTGTTATAACTTTGTTTTCGGGTAAATTATGTTACTTCTGGATTTCCTTAAGTCTGTCACAGGCTAGAGATGAATGATTAAAATGTGAACAGATTCGCACGCGCAATTGCACTGATTTGCACATAATGTATATCTGAAACAGACTTGTGGCTAAGAAGGGCTTCATTAACTGCAAGTGCTAAAATATGATTCGCACAAGCAACAGAAGTCACTTTGCGAATAGCTTTAGTGATATTACGGCCATTATCGTGCACAACTGCATGCACACGATCGCTCTCTACTGACCATTCTTGCAATGTAGAAGTCATTGCAGTTAGAATGTTTTCATGAGTATGGAAACCTGTAGATTTTTGGTGGCTAAAACCTACTGCTTTTGCTCACATTTACTATTAATTCTGTGTTATCAAACTGATAAAGGCTTCGATTTTTTACATTCCTAATAACCCAAACAAAACTAATATTCGGTGAATTTAATAGGATACATCCCGCTATATATATATATATATATATATATATATATATATATATATATATATAGTGTACAATATATTATAGTATAGTGAAACCCTTTGAACTATTTTCAATTCAAGTTTGAATAGGAAACTACTCATCTGAGGATTCGTTGTTGAGTTGGATTCAACTCGAATTGAATCGAGTCGAATGAACTCGTCTCGCATCGAAAAAATAATTAAATTTGAAATCGTTAATTTTTAAAATATTTGTAGCTTTTTTTTCTTTTTTAGTTTTTACAAACGTTACCATTATTTGAGTAACGAAACTATTCCGTTTGTGGCAACTCTCCTACTGTGGTCATGTCGGACTTCCAGACTGATTGCCGTTGGTTGAAATGCCGTGAAATTTAGTTTGGCCATTTTAAGGGTTTTTCGCATACGGCGTGCATAGAAATCGAAGCCATTTTCACCACTGTGACGTTTTGTATCATAAATGAAACGCATTTTTTGAGGTTCTTTAAATTTTACATAGCAGTTAATTTTTATTTGAATTGCCTCGTTTTTAATAATGGATGTTGAAGTAATTTAGTTTTTCTACCTATAACACTCTTTTTGAGCCTTTATTCACAAAGTGTATTGAAACCATGCAGTGCGTGTGTGTATATATATATATATATATATATATATATATATATATATATATTGGCTCTCAAATATTCGTACAAAGAAATATTTCAGTTATATTCGTCCTTATCTTTTGTACCATGCATGGGAGAGTTATGAAAAATTTACCATTCGTTTGGAGAAATTTAACGAATAAAAAAATTTAGTTCAGCTCCAGCGTACAATGTAAAACATCAAAGAATTTGAGGAAAATAAAAAAGACCTAGACAGTATAGATCCAATTTTATTACCATTCTAAACGAGTAGTGTTGAGGTACTTGGTACCCCATTTATACTGCCTGGGGACATTCATTTACAAGATTATTTGATACCTTGCGTATTCACCTTCGGCTTGAAGAGTTTAAAATTTTTATCACTAGTTGGCTGTTTATTGATTAGAGACTTGGTGATTCTGATTTATAAAATTTTCTCCATGAATTTTCATGGAAGACGGATGACTGTACAAGCACATAGTAAGTAATGGGTCGTCGTGTTAAAGAGCTGTCTACAGATCTTGAGAAATCTGTTATTGCTGCACACGAGTCTGGAAAGAGTTATAGGAAGAGAGGAGAATAATTTCGATTTCCATTTACGACGGTTGTTGCAGTTATAAAGAAATGGAAAGGCTTTGGAACAATCTAAACTCTACCAAGGTATAGATGACCTGAACGTACAGCTAGACGGATTTAAAGAATGATTGCTGCGAATCTACGAGTAACTGCAGGTGATATTTGCCAAACATTAAGACTGTCTAAGATCGATGTCCATCCCTCTACTGTACGTCGTATATTAAGAAAGAATGGTCTGCATGGAAGAGTTGAACGAAGAAAACCTCTGCTAACGAAAAGCACACAAAGAAGCTCGTTTAAAGTACGCCAAGAATCATCAAAATGATGGATTTGCATTCTGGAAGAAAGTTGCCTGGACAGACGACCAAAATTAAGTTATTGGGGAACAACGAGTAATGATATGTTTGCCGAAAATCAAATACTGCTTTCGAGAAAAAAAAAAAATCTTTCCTATTATTAAACTTTGTGGTGGTAGTAGTTTGCTTCTTTGGGGATGCTTTAGTACTCCTGGTCCAGGAAAGCTCGTTATCAATAGAATCTTGAATTCGAAGAAATATTAGGAAATCTTAGAAGTTCGCGAGTTGGGAATGGGTGACAATTGGGTACTACAAGAAGATAATGATCCAAAACATAAAAGTAAAAGCACCATGAAATGGCTTCAACAAAAGAATTTAAAGCTTCTAGAGTGGTCCAGTCAAAGACCAGATCTCAGTTTAATCGAGAATGTATGGTTTAATTTGAGAAAAGCTGTCCGTAAGAGAAACACTTCGAATCTGAATGAATTGTAACAATTTTCTTTAGAAAAATCGGCTAAAATTTCTACTGAGAGATGTCGAAACATCGTAGAAAAATATCCAAAATGAATCATTGAAATCATTCAAGCAAAATGTGGACACGCAAAGTATCAATTTTGTAAGTAAATGTACGAAAACTTTTGCGTTTTAACGTTTTTGTTTTATTAAAATTCTTTAATGTTTTACATTATGTGCTGGAGTTGAACTAATTTTTTATTTGCTACATTTTTCCAAACGAACGGTAAACTTTTCATACCTATCCTTTGCTAGGTACAAAAGATAAGGATGAATATAACTGAAATAGTTCTCTGTACGAATACTTTTGAGCGCCACTGTGTATATTGCTTCCTCCTAAAGCAAAGGGAAGGGATATGTGGCACCATCCTCTTGAAACATGATGTCCAGGTGAAGTTTTCATTCCGAAACAAAGGTAGGAGGTTCTCATCTAAGATGGATATGTAATCTTGTGAATTAAGACGTCGCTCTACGAAGACGGGTCAGTTTTTTCAGTGTCAAATGCCTGACCACACCGTAACAACACAACCACCCAATTTCACATTGGGTTGCACCAATTTGCGATTCAACATATTGCCACAGGTTTTTCATACTCAGATCCGTCCTCCTGAAGCAAACTGTTGGTATGTTGATTCATCCGAGAAGACAAAGAGTGCCAAAACTCATCAGATTTCTACTTCACCAGCATAGACCACTCATATCGTTTCCTCTTATTAATCTCGGAAAGCAACGGCTTCGTCTAGTTACAAGCCCTCTGTACCCAGCAACTGTATGTACGACAGTCTATGTTGTTGTTTTTAAACAAAATTATCATTTTCATTCATTTAAACTGAAATTACGGAATGTGATGAACTATTGTACCACTTAAATTTTGTTTTTATTTATTATAACAAGTTTCAAGTATGTACATGCTCCTTTTATCACAGACATTATAATAAAAATGTGCAAATAATAAATTTGACCATTGCACTTAATTTTAACCCATTTAAGCCCAATGACTGCATATGTAATGTCATGAAAAAGGTATATTTATAATTAGGATAGACGAATATAATTTTGTGGCGTTTTATAAGCACACACTTGTATGAAAAATACAAAGATTTAACTTTGTCATGATTTTGAAACCCCTTGTGGGGGCTAATATGGGTTAAGATGGAATGGTATTGTCCAAGTCCAATCTTTGATAGAATCATCTGAAGAACAGAATGCGCTGACCATTATGGAATGACATCCACAGTTAACTGATCTGAATCCAATTGAATATTCATGGACACTTCACATCTGAAAAAAAAAGGGATAATCCTAACAGCCGTACTGAATTGGAAAGTAACACAACAAAGTTGGAACATCACACAAGATAACATCAATAAACTGACTGAATCAGTAGCACGAAGAGTGGCTGCTGTATTGGCCTCAAAGGAACACACAAAATTATACGCCTATAGCCTTCAGTTACGAGTACAACTTGAATTTTTTAAGCAATATTCATTTCAATTCCTCATTAAATTATGAATTAATAATGTTCCATCTCATTTTTTCATGCTAGTTTTCAGCTGCTACGAAAATAGAAGTGGATTCATAATTTTGGCACCCATTATACCTTATAACGTTGTAGTGCTTCCGCGCGTCAGTATCTCTCAAGTCAGGCTGGTGACTATGTTTAGACCTGACTTGATGTAAGAGGGAGTTGCTTCCTGAACTTTCAATCTGTCATAGCTAAATACACCCGGCTTATAAGGGATTGTCCTGAGTCAGGTGTCTAATAATCGTGCGAGGACTTTCACAGCGACATCGGTGATGTTCCTAATTACTTTGGGTAACTGGTTAACCCTCAAAATAATTTAGTCTGATTCGCCTTCACAGCTCTCTGATGGACTGTCCTTGACTATCTTCATCCTCTGCTTGACCCGTTCCGACCATCTTCCGGTAGTGTTGTGCGTTCTCTTTCCCCCCTCCGGCCTTGAGAACAGACATGGGGCTGATTACAAAATTTGATTAGGATTTGATTATGATTAGTGGGGTGCGAATTTTTTTGATTTGATTTATGATTATTGGATTTGCAAAAATGTTGATTATGATTTGATTATGATTAACATTTTTTATTATGATTAGATTATAATTACATGGCTTAAAAATGTTGATTAAAATTTGAATTTGTTTGCCACAGTTAAATATGACTAAATTATGATTACCATGTCAGATATTGATTATGTGTATTTAAATATGGAATCATGAGTAATAGCATACAAGCAGAATATGTTAATGAATAAATGTAGTGTGTATACAGTAGTATTCTATGTAGTATATGTACTATATTTTACACTCAAAAAGTCACAAAAGAAAACCTCTTACGTAAAATTATTCTTCCATCATTATCACATGAAGAAGTTACAATGAACGATTGATATGCTTATTATATTTTACATAATACACTTTAATCATTGAATAATCATTGATTATAACATTCATAATTTTGATTGATTTGATTATGATTATATTATTTTCTAAAATTTTAATTATGATTTGATTGATTATATATATTTTCTAATTTTGATTATGAATTGATTGATTGCATAATCACCATCATAGATTATGATTATTTGATTAATTATGATTAATAATCAACCCCATGTCTGTTTGAGAATAGGAGTTTTCATCTCGCATTGGGAAAATAGATTCTTAAGTCTTTTTTCCGTTTGATCCTGGAACTTATAAACAACTTTAAATACATTATTTTATGAGTCCTAGAAATTCCAAACCGTTTTATATTATTAACCTAACTTATGTGACCTATTCGCCGGTATTAATCTTTTCAGGACTACTGGTACAAATTGGTTGCGTTTTAAATACACGCATTCATAACTCGAGCTACAAAAAAATTCCGGCCTTAAAGGGTTAAATTAATTATATATTTCAAGCACTATTTGAACTTTTATGCAGGAAGGAGGGGCCAGGGCGAATGCAAAAATAACCCCCCCCCCCCCCAATAAAGAAGAAAAAGAGCCAAAATCAAGGTCCAGGGTTTTGGAGATGCCTAGACACTTTGCGTTTGAAAGATTGGAGGTCATACACAGGAGGAAAGATGGATTGAGGAAGATTGCTCCAGAGTTGAGGTTGAGTAGACGAAAGATTGAAAATACCGATTAACTCTTGCGTTAGAGAGTTGGACAGAAAAAGAATGAGTGTGTCGAAAGTCTGGTACTGCGTGCTGTCCTTAAAGGAGGCATGCAGTTAGTGTTCAGAAGAACAGTGTCCGTTATAAAAGTGACAGTAAAGAGAGAGTGAGGCAACATCGCTGCGAAGAGAGAGGGATTGAAGACGGTAAGAGGCGGGGAACTGATGATACGAAAAGCCTTTGATTCCTCCCTGTGAAGTACGGCTGTGTAGGTTGAGGCACCCCATACATGAGAAGCATACTCCATACAGGGGCGGACAAGACCCCTGTACAGAGACAGCAACTGAGCGTGGATGAAGAAATTGCGGAGGCGGTACAGCACACCTAACCTCTTAGAAGTTGGTTTAGAGAGAGAGTATATGTGATCTTTCCAGGAAAGCTCACGAGAAAGGAAACCCCAAGAATATTAAGAGAAGAGAAAGGATTGAGTTGTGTATTGTTAAAGTATTCTCTTGTTCTGTATTGTTGCCCGGAATCGTGCAATATCTGTTCTTCGACTCGCCAAAAATTCCTTCATCCGACAAAAATGTGAAAACCTATACAATTCTCATTCCTCTCGCTCTTTCTGGCATAGCTAAGAACCTCAACAACTTTACTTCCTCCTCTTTCCTCTTCCCCCTACTTAAGACTATTTAAGTCTTAAATCTTTGTCTTAAGTCTTTTGTATCCGAGTGGATGAGATAGAAGTGTGGTATCACATGACTGGTATTTCCACATCTCATTGGTTAAACAAAAAAACGTCACGTGTTTCAGTAAAAACAAGTTGCGATCTGTTCGGATGTTTACGTGCAAAAAGTCGCGTATCCTTTCTAGGATTTACCCGAATCCTACTTTGAATTCATGTTATAACTTTCAAACCCTAACTAATGTGTGTCATTTATGTCAAAATTTTACTATATTTTAAATTAGTAATACGAGTAAATTCCCAGTTTTTGCAAACCCAACACCTCTGTTGACGTCTGGGTGGAATACGTACCGTTTCAAATATACATATTCAGACTTAACCCAATAAAAACTGCCGGCGTTAAAGGGTTAAATAGCCTTAGACTTCTGATAACAAAAACAATTTTCCTTCAGAGTTGAAGATGTTCCCTTGTCTGGCCTTTAGTTTGGGAACGCTACACAATGAGTACACATTCTAACTTTCCTATTTTGCTGACGTTTGGATGGTTACCGAGCTGTTTGATATTACGTAATAATGTTTTGATTATTTTCCATACGTATATTATGTTATACTTCTCTCTCCTTTCCAGCCAATGTCAACTTAATTTATGGAATATTTCCAAGTAATTTAGTTCTTCGCAACCTTGGTTGTGAGCGTCTTTGAAGTTCTTTTGACTAATTTCTTTTTTATAAGGAGACATCATATATATATATATCACACACACACATATATATATATATATCGTAAAGAACGACGCTTGTATAGGAGATATTCCGCGCAAGACGAGAGAGAGAGAACGAAACAAATGAAAAAATGAGGTAACCACCCGGGAATCGAACCCGGGATCTTCCGATTGCCGGTCAGATGCGATACCATTACACCATGGGACTCACTCTTCCAAATGCCGTAATTCTTCCAGATACTCGCAGAAACCAATGCCCCAAGGGGGCACCTTCCGCATGCCGTAACATTATATACATTCAACTGCAAAGAACACGCAGTACAAACAACGTAAAGAACGACGCTTGTATAGGAGATATTCCGCGCAAGACGAGAGAGAGAGAGAGAGAGAGAGAGAACGAAACAAATGAAAAAATTTCGTTCTCTCTCTCTCTCTCGTCTTGCGCGGAATATCTCCTATACAAGCGTCGTTCTTTACGTTGTTTGCAGTTGAATGTGTATATATATATATATATATATGGCTTTTTTTGTAGAAAAAAGATACCGGAACGCATATATTATAGAATGGCGAAATTAATAAAAATAGTGTTATACTATTTTTATTAATAAACTGAACACATGTCAGAAAAGAGGTTCCGGAACGCCGTTCCGGCACAAAAAAGTCTCGAGAGAGAGAGAGCCAAAGCCAATTTTTTTTCAAATTGAAACGATTTCTTCAACGGTTACAACAAACAAAATTAGAAAATTTTATTAAAACAATGCTTAATATAATGCTTGATTTTTGGATCAAATGTGGGACATCTGACAACCCTAGCTGGAATATACTGTACATACATACAGCAAACTAGATACATCCAATTAATATATACTGGAACTGAAGAGAATTTCAAATTCATTCGTGGATAAAATATATAAAATATTAGGTGAGGTGATACACCTCACTGGTGTAGTGGTTAGCATCGCCGACTACGAATCCTTCAGCCCCGGGATCGAAACCCGGTGACGGCAGACGGCGCCCAGCAAAACCAAGCTGTTCATTTTTCCACACAAAAATATTGGTCTCTCTCTCTCTCTCTCTCTCTCTCTCTCTCTCTCTCTCTCTGGCATCTAGCTAGGAACCTCTTCAACAACTTTACTTCCTCTTCTTTCCATCCTCTTTTCCGTTCCGACGGTACAGTTGCCGTATCTTCTCCTGACGAAGCTGAACTCTTCGCTCAAACTTTCGCCTCAAATTCAATCCTGGACGATTCCGGTGCTGTTCCTCCATCTCCTACCCCGTCTGACTTTATTATGCCTGAAATTAGAATCTCTTCTAAAGATGTTTTTTCTGCCCTATTTGGGCCAGGGATGGGGTCAAATACAATTGCCCAAATACAAATATAGATACAAATACACTATTTTTTTTATGGTTAAATTCAAATACAGATACAAATATTCGAATTTATAAATCCCCAAATACAAATATAAATACAAATATGAAGCTTCAAATACAAATAAAATGCAAATACAATTTTTACTGTATTTGCAAATTTCGTACCAATTTCATCCTAAATATAAACGGATAATATTTACTTGACTTCGGCTACCCCTCAAGTAAGACAATACTGGTATAGTACTTATTGTATAAAACTTAACATTGCGATACTTTGGCTCTTATCAAAGTAGACTTCATTTTCACACCAAGGCAAGAAAAGTAACAAATTCCTCTTGTTTATTATTTTTATTAGAGAAAATTATTTCACACTTCTTGATATTTCTGCACTTTTGCATAATTAAAGAAAATAAATTCATATTTCTCAATGTTTGATTTTTACTGTTCATATCAATTTGTAGTTATATGCACAGTTATATTACATTAGTGTATTTGACTGTATTTGAAGCAAATACGGCAAATAAAAGGCTCAAATTCAAATACAAATATGCAGCTTTTTAAATTCTCAAATACAAACGCAAATATCCATTTTTGTGTATTTGTAAATACAAATACGTATTTGACCCCATCCCTGATTTGGGCTCAACTCTAGGAAGGCGTATGGTCCTGATGGTGTTCCTCCTGTTGTTCTTAAGAACTGTGCTTCTGTACCTTGCCTAGGCAAACTCTTTCGTATTTGTCTTTCATCTGGTACTTTTCCTTTCTGCTGGAAGTTCGTTTTCATTCAGCCTGTCCTAAAAAAGGGGTGACCGCTCTCAACCCTCCAACTATCGTCCAATTGCTTTGATTTCTTGCCTTTCCAAAGTTTTCGAATCTATCCTTAATAGGAAGATTCTTAAACACCTCACAATCTTTCAGATCGTCAGTATGGATTCCGGAAGGGACGCTCTACCGGTGATCTAATTGCATATATATCTGACTTGGTCATCCTCCTTTCGGGATTTCGGTGAAACTTTTGCTATTGCGCTAGAAATATCGAAAGCCTTTGATAGAGTCTGGCACCAATCTTTAATTTCCAAACTGCCCTCTCGGTTTCTACCCTCCTATCTGTGCTTTCAGCTCTAATTTCCTTTCTGGCCGATCTATAGCTGTAGTTGTAGATGGCCACTGTTCTTCTCCTAAAGCTATTTACAGTGGTGTTCCTGAGGGTTCTGTCCTGTCACCCACTCTTTTCCTTTTATTTATTAATGATCTTTTAATTCGCACTTCCTGTCCTATTCACTTCTATGCCGATGATTCCACTCTTCACTTCTCCACCCACTTCCCAAAGCGTCCACCACAGCCGTCGCTTCATGATTCGCGTGAAGCGGCTATGGGGCACCTGACCTCTGATCTTTCTGCTATATCTGATTGGGGCAGAGAAAACCTTGTGGCTTTCAATGCCTCTAAAATTCAGTTTCTCCATCTGACTACTCGTCACAATCTTCCACACGACTGTCCCTTTACCTTCAACAACACACAAATCAATCCTTCCTCTTTTAACATTCTTGGCATTTCCTTTTCTCGTGATCTTTCCTAGAAAGATCACATATGCTCTCTTTCTAAAACAGCTTCTAAGAGGTTAGGTGTGCTGTACCGCCTCCGCGGTTTCTTCATCCCCACTCAGTTGCTGTCTCTGTACAGGGGTGTTGTTCGCCCCTGTATGGAGTATGCTTCTCATGTGTGGGGTGGTTCAACCCACACAGCCATACTTGACTGGGTGGAATCAAAGGCTTTTTGTCTCATCATTTCCCCGCCTCTTACTGACTGTCTTCAATCCCTCTCTCTCCGCCGTAATGTTGCCTCACTCACTCTTTACTATCGCTGTCATAATGGACATTGCTCTTCTGAACTCTCTAACTGCGTGCCTCCTTTAAGGAGAGCACGCAGTACCAGACTTTTACACTTTCTCATTCCTATTCTGTCGAACTATCTAATGCAAGGGTTAATCGGTATTTTCAGTTTCATCTGCTCAACCGGTCAACTCTGGAACAATCTTCCTCAGTCCATCTTTCCTCCTGTCTATGACCTCCCATATTTCAAACGCAGTGTGTCTAGGCATCTCGAAAACCCCGGACCTGATTTTGGCTCTTCTATGGGGGGGGGGGCGCTTTTGCGGACATTTGCCCTTGGCCCCTCCCTGCATAAAAAAAATGGGTACCCTGGGTAGCCTAGTGGTTAAGACGCTAGGCTGCTGGTGGGTCGTGGTTCGGATTCCACGTCAAACTGTTGGTTAAGGTGGAGTGACAAGCTTGACATTCGTCAGAATGAACAATTCGGGTGGAAGCAAAACCACGGTTAACCAAGGTATATTGTAATCAGAGGGAGAGAGTTGCCAAAATTGAATGAACACCACGATGATTGTCGTCATGAACAAATAGCAAAGCTAATCATTGAAATGCCAGAAAGTGTCAGTTTTACATAATGCAAAAGGGAAAACGACACCATTCTAAATACTGTTATTGATTCAATTAATTTATTATTACTTATTGTCTTTTAGTATCATATTAAAAACTGGAAAAAAAATGTGTGTGTGTTTGTGATTCGACGCGATTTTTTGGTTCGGTGTTTTTTCTGAACCCCCCACCGGAAATTTTTTTAGAATGTTGCTCCAAAATTAATTTTATTTTTTATGATTATTATTAAAATATGAACCTACTGTAAAATTGAGCAAGTAAAGGAAAACCTTTATTTTGCCTTTCTTTTGTTATATCTTCTGATATTAATTTTCAGTGTTGCATATTAATCCTAAAATATTAATTTTTAGTGTTGAATATTAAGAGTAATTTATTGTGATTCAGTTTTAATATGTGCATTGTGAATTATATTAAATTATATATTTAAATGTTACTTAATTAAATACCCAGTGAGATACTAACTTCAAAGGTATTAAAAAAAATATGCAGATTTATTAGTTTAATAATTATTAAACTAACTATATATATATATATACAGAAGTGATCCGTCTTTCCTCAGAAATGACTTGTCTTTCCTTGTGAACAGACGTGTTCTATCGAGTGTCCAGTATTACCAATTGAGTAAGTGATTTTATTTTAAGGGTCTTTAAAAAAAATGTGTTTGGTGCTTTCTAACTAAATTACCTCCTGTTATTAATTATTCATAAACGAATATATTTTATTTACTGACTATTTATTACTGTATTATTTGATTAAACCAAGGCGAGTGCACGTTGCTTGCCTTGTTTTCCTTCGAGAGGGTAAAATTCCAAAATGTGGTCTAATAAGGTTGATTTTGCCTTGTTGAAGATCATCAGGTAGGGTGTGGTCACTGTCCGTGGGGGAAAAAGGGAAAAAAAGTCGGTCGAATTGTGAACAAATAGATTTTTCTTTTTTTTTTTACTTTTTTTATTTATCCATCTTTATAAATACTTTTTCTTTTCCAGAACCTTCGTCGGTAGCTTAATTAAATATATATTCATTTAATATAAATTTGGGTTACAGGAACCTGTTTTTGCGTTTGAAGAACATTTTTGCGGGCTTGCGCAGGTGACGTCACAATAAGCACGCGGTAGACCTACGTTTTATTTATTAATTGTTCCTTACTTATTCTAGGAGACGTACGTCGTTATTAGATTACTATTATTAACTCTATATTAATTTCCAAACGCTCGTTTTTTAATTAGTTAATAGCATGGCACCCCCAGTCAAGTACTTTGTCGCTGTAAAGGAAAGTTTGCCGCTTACGCGTTTATTTTTGCTAATAATAATAATGATCAGTTAGTTTGCAGGTGGTGCTCAAACATGGAATTGCTGAGGAATGAGCTAGAGCGTGAGAGGGAGGCCAGAGTGAGGCTTGAAGAAAGGGTGGTGCTCCTGACGGCAAAATTAGAATCGCTTGGGCCTTTGAGAGGAGTTATTTTTCAGTCACGGCCCCTCCTGCTTCAGTTTCTACTAATGATATAAATAATACTAATAGCCCTCTCTCTTCCCCTAGTTCCCGACCCTTCGTGCAAATGCGTAATAGAGCCCCATTGAGACAACCTAAGACTTGTCTACCGGTATTAACGAACAATAAGTTTTCTGTTTTAGGCTTCGAAGACGTAGATGAACCGGAAATACGACTCGTTGGTGATTCCATTGTTCGAGGGCAGCTCGAGGAATTCTGCGGGAGGAACCCGTCGTAGGCGCCGTTACGCTACCCTGGTGCAAGGGTGGAAGATATAGCTAATAGTGTTGATTTTTTTTACAGACGGAACCTCACGGCGTCGGTACTAATAATGTTTAAATTCTAGATCGGAAGAGCTGCTGGCTAGGTACAGGAACTTACTAGAGCGACTAAAGGAAAAACTAATAAGATTGTTTTAACAGGTATACTTCCTCGAATTATCCAACGTAACGATTTCTACAGCAAGGCGACCTATATTAACAATAGTCTAAAGTCACTTTGTCAACAGGAAGGAGTGCATTTTGCGAAATTTTGGAGCAGTTTCTACGGCATGAGGGACTTGTTCTTCTGAGATGGACTTCACCTTAATGACGTTGGAGCTGCGCGTTTAGGAAGACTATTTCATAATACTGTTTCTTCTTTTCAGGCTGCCGTAACTCGAACGGTCCCGGCGTAATTTCCTTAAAATTCCCTTGCGCGCGCGAAGGTATCGCGGTTACAAACAATTTAAAGGTTCTATCCTTAAATGCTCGTAGCCTACGAAATAAAATAAACGAATTTTTTTCTTTAATTGCTTGCAAAGACTATGATTTAATTGCGATAAATGAATCGTGGCTTAGCACTGAAACACGTGACTTTGTAGCAGGGTTGGCAAAAAACCAGCAAAAACCCAACTGATTTTTTGCTGGGTAGTTGGGTTTTTGCTGGGTTTTTTTCAACCCTGCTTTGTAGGGGAGTATCAAAATAGAGGTTATCGACTTTTTGTTAAAAACAGAATAGGTAGGCGAGGAGGCGGTGTTTTGTTGTATATCAAAGATGATATTGCGAACGTTATAGAAGTAAAGCACAGAATTCCAGAACCGATAGATTCGACTATAGCAGAACTTAAATTGAACGATTTCAATCTTGTTGTTGCCGTTATATATCGGCCCCCTAATCATACAGCTGATACGGACGAAGCGTTATATCGTGAACTTAAGAGAATAATAAGTAGTGAGCAGGCCTTAGTTATAGGTGACTTTAATTGCGCCAACGTGGATTACGATACAATGCAGGGAGACGCGGAAGGTAATCGTTTAGTTAATATATACTTTAAGGGGTTCATTTTTAAATAGAAAATTTCCTATGGGGCAACATTTTTCCGGTGCGGTCACTTAATTACTAAAAAGACCACCATATCAAATTTCACAAATCTAATCTAATCCATGAAATTCTTTTTCCAATTATAAGATATTTTGATATTTTTATTTTTCACTTTTGTATTAATGAATATCTTAACACGTGAAATTCGGAGGCGGTGCATTACTTTCCCACATCACATATTATATATATATATATATATATGAAAATTATTTCACGAAAGTAACACGTGAAAAAAAAAAAATATATATATATATATATATATGTTAGTCAAATTATGTAACCAGCCATTTCGCGTAATGGCTGTTTCACTTGGTCATTTCGCGAAATGGCTGAAATTCCACCTTGGTCATTTCTCGAAATGGCTAAAATGGCTTTTGTCATGAATTCATAGAAATAACAAACATCACAATAAAATTGGAAACCTTTATTTAACTAACTAAATCTGCTAAAACATACATACATCCACAGGTCTCTTCAAATAAGTGAGAAACACTCTTCAAATACACATTTGAACACATTTTAATTTTCAATATAGAGGTTTTCAAATACTAACTGGGCCTTCAATGTTATTCCGATGTCCGCCATTGAAGGCCCGGTTAGGTCAACTGTATGCCCTTGACAATTGGTTAGGTTAAGTCGTGTTATTTTCGTTAAAACTAAAGAAAATAACACAACTGAGCCTAACCAATTGTCAAGTGCATACAGGTGACCTAACTGGGCAAATGTCTTGTACGAAATGACCAAGGTGAAATTTCAGCCATTTCGCGTAATGGCTGAAGATTTTAGTCATTTCGCAAAATGACCAAGTGAAACAGCCATTACGCGAAATGGCTGGTTCCACACTTTAACTGTAATATATATATATATATATATGATGAATAAAACCACGAAGGAAAGGAAACATCAGTGTTCCTGAGGATGTCATTAGACGAAAGCGCTTGAGCACCATCTGTGTTTCCTTTCCTTCGTGGTTTTATTCATCATAAATATTTTTCACGTGTTACTTTCGTGAAATAATTTTCATATATATATATATATATATATATATATATTATATATATATATATATATATATATATATATATATATATTATAATTTATATATTATAATTTATATATTATAATTTATACCATCAATTTCGTATCAGCAAGTATTGTTATAACGTATGATGGTTAGGTTGGGATTTTGGATATGGCATACTTTCCAGTTCCTGGTTGCTCCAAACCAAGAAAAATGTGGAAGAGATTTGAAGATATCAGTTACCCTCTCAGGCGAGGGTCACTAACAGGCGGTCCGGATTCGGAACGCCTTGAATACTGACTACTGTAACCCCGTAGACTGATTATTATAGGATTTACTTTAAAATGTGGGTAAACTTTGACATTTTTCTAGAATCTGAATCGTACTTTTTATATTGTTTTTGTGGAGTTTAAATTAGTTTTCATTCGGGAGGTTAAAATTATGTTGATTTTAACCCTTTCACTACTAATGGAGCTGTAATGTTTCACCGGAAATAATAACGTATATCGTACTATGAGTAAAATGTAACTTTTCTGCAAATGTTTCTACATGTTTATACACGTTTAGTTTAGTTGTCACAAAAGGAACCCAAAATGCCTATAATGTAAGTGACTCGTTACGAAAATATTAGGGTTTGAATAGTAATAAAGGAGCAAGTGTAGTTTACGTCCTCCAGACGCAAAAGGGACACAAACTACACTAGGTTAAAGTTGGGGAAAGTAAAATACGCTACGATCTTTGAGAGACATTTTTTAAACGAGTTCATCAAACAAAATGTTAAAACTATGGAAAATATTACGACTTAACCTAACCAATCGTAAATTTATTATACGTAAACTACACTAGGCACCACAGGGAAACGTAAACTACACTCGTTCCGTAATAAATCTTTACACCTTTTTTTTTGGTTTGAATAGAAATTTGTGAACGAAAGAGTTAGGTTGATTTCGGTAAAATATTGGCGGCCACATTACGAAACTACCCAAAAAAAAGTGTGGATCGCAAACTTCGTTAAGATTTACGGAAACATTTATGCGGACCACAAAGAAAATTAATTGATGATCCCTGCTCTTGTGCCTTGACCAATATAAGAGTTTTTTATAATTTTTCAGTAGGTATGTTCGATATTTTCTTTGTTTTATAACATTTAGCAGTTATTGTATTGGCTAAATTCTTATTTGTATTGTTCGTTTGAAATATAAATGAAGCTGAAAATAGTTATTAAGCCTATGCCGTAACCTGTTGTATGTCTAAGTTTAATTAAAGTAAAATCTATTTTACATATTTAAACGATACATACAGAATATTCTTTTGTTTTTACAAAATATAACAAATAACTTTTTGAAACTATATATTTTCCTTGTGAAATAGATTCACTATTCCATCGTGCTAAAACAAAAAATAGAAAACAACGAACATAAAACTCTCGAGGTTTTGCATCACACACACACACACACACACACACACACACAGGGTGTACACAAATTATCTTTGCAACTTCTCTCTCAAATAAAAATATTAGGACTCAAACACATTCAACATGGGCACCATTTGTCACACGTAAGACGTCCAAACGGTATTCTATCTCCATCCATGTGCGCTGCAACATTTTAATGTCGACTCTTGCAACAGCAGCAGCAATTCTAGCCTTTAAATCGTCGATGTTGGACAGTGGAGTTGCGTACACGCAGTCTTTTACGTAACCCCATAGTAAAAAGTCACAGGGTGTTATGTCTGGCGATCTGGCTGGTCAAGGGATGGGGCCCCCACGGCCAATCCACCGCCTTGGGAAATGTACGTTAAGGGAATTTCGTACCAATTTCGTAATTTGTGTACACCCTGTACAATAATCTGATATCTGACAACTACCACGTGAAACTTTATTACTTTCTCTCACAGATGGCGCGAAAACGGTACGTGTACCTCGTTCCCTAATATTTTTATTTGAGAGAGTTGTAAAGATAATTTGTGTACACCCTGTATATTTGTTTTCTACCTCGTGGTGTACGGACGCTTTTTCCCCGCTCTGTGCTAACATGAAAATAAAATGATTATCAATTCGGCGGTTAATTCTATCTATATCACTATGTGTATGAAGTATCAGTGAATACATGAAAGGAAAGTAATTTATTAATTGAAGGCTACTGCCATACAGTGTGCACAAAAAAAAAATAACAAATTAAAAATAATTTAAACGGAATACAGACCTTCATTGAGGTTTCTGTACAGGTAAAGAGGAAAAGGTCGTACAACTTTGATCAAATTTCGAGGCGAAACTAGAAAATTGGGAGCAAAGAGAAGGAAAAAAGTAAACCGAAACTACGGCAAAAAAAAAAATAAATAAAATAAAAAATATTATGTGCAAGTTGCTGTAAATCCAGACGCACGTCATGCTGGCAGTTAAGACTGTTTCTTGCTTTTGTTTTGATGGTCACAAAAAGAGTTGAAAAGCCTGACTCAGAGGTAGTTAGTGACAAATGTGATGAGGGCTTCCAAAGCATAGCGCGACAGCTCAGGAAACTCGTCCATCTTGCTCGCCCAGAATTCCACCAACGATTGGTCACGGAAGACTGCTTCAAGGACTATGTTACTCCTCAGTTCGGTGAATTCCCGCTTGCCTGGGTGATCGTCTTCCATCGCTTACTCTGGTACTTGAATGGACTTTGAATCCACGGTTCGGATTTTATGTCTCGGCTGAAATATCCAACCAATGCTGTTTTCACATCTCTCAAATGAGAAATGATCTCTCCAGCGATGTTATTCTGGATTTCCTGAACATTGATCTGCTTTTCGTCGTCCTCCTCCTCAACTGTCGTTAACCACTCATTGAAGAGAGGAAAATTTGAGAACTTTCCGCGACCCACTCGTCGTGACTACAAATCAGTTCCTTGGAATGCCCGAATCTTATCGTTTGCAACGACCACCATACTGAACGCCCTTGCGATGATTTGTTCAACCGATTCAATTCGGAGATCAGCTGAAGGGGACAGTGACAAGAGAAACGTGAGTTCCAGATCTCCCTGTCTCCCGCCTAACGTCCCCCCCTCCACCAGAGTACTTCCCTGGTCGACTGGTGTCTACAATCTCCTCTTATAGATAGTTTTTTAATCTATCTTTAAGAGATCGTCAGGTTAATATGATGAACTTTGGCCTAATTTTAACCACCTTTTTCAGTTTCAGTGATTAAAGTTCAGTTAAAAAATGTCGGTAAGGAAATTAATCTTACATTGTACCGTACAATAGACACAATATGCAACAGTAATTACTGTACATAGTTGTTTACTATAATAGCAAATACCTATTAAGTTTAGTAGTGTGAGATAAACTACAGGATGTCCGAGAAACAATGCTTAAAAAATATTAGTTATATTTCTCATATTAATTAATATCTATACAATATATATGGCAGTTTACATTTCCAAAGTTCAAATTTGGAATACTTCTACACGATGACCATCATTCGTCGCCTCATTGTCTATTCGACCCTCAAACTTCATTAGAGCATCAGTAAGCTACTGCTGTGGAATGGATCCAATAACCTCTGATTCTTTGACAGAGTTCTGCCACATACCGGGGTTTGTCATGATATACAAGCGTTTTAAAATAACCCCATAAATAAAAATTCAAAGGGGTTTAGTCGGGTGATCGAGGTGTGGCCTCTCCAGCATCAAAATAAACGAGATTCACCAAAAGTTTGTTTGATATGTAATTTCAACAAGATGACTTCCTACTATGCCGTTGCTGTTCGCAACTTTCTGGACGCAACCATTCCTCGACCATTCCTCAGCTCTGGATAGGCGAATAAGCACTGTAGCGACAAATGATGGTCATCTCGTGAAAGTGTCCTAAACTTCGAGAGTTTGGAAATGTAAATAACCACATACATATTAAATACAGTCATTAATAAGAAAAGTGACATTTTTTCACTTTTTTTTTATGGATATCCTGTATATTTAACTGAGTTAATATATTCCGAAGATATATGAAAATATATATTTTAGTCATAGTTTAAATAAAATTACTTTTCAGAAACAAAAAAAAAAGAAAACAAGGAACGAGTTGGGTGGAGGATCGTTTTTTCCCTTAAAAAAAATGTACTCCAAAAACTCGGTCTGAAAAAAGGTTGGGAACACCAATGGTATATATGATAGGTACAAGTATTTATAACCATCATTGGTCGTGTATGTACATTTTGAACGAGGTATTAAGAGTATAAAATACGGACAAATATATATTATCTAACTTATTTTAATAAATAATTATACAGACAAAAGATATATTTCAGTATTTAGTTTGTCCACCTTTTGCCCTTCCAACAGCTTGGATTCTGTTAATAATGTTGTCAGTGTATTTCTTTACCACTGAGGGTGCAAATATTATGCAGGTGTTTCCACAGTTGTTCAGTATTAGATGGCTTTAGTTTATCCTTCACAGCGTCTACATAGTCCCATATAGCCTCAATTAGATTTATGACTGGGATTTGTGATGGCCATTCCATAATTTTTAGTCCTCGAGCGTCGTCGTCCTCCTCCAAATATGTTTTTACAATCGGTTCCATGTGTTTGGGGTCGTTAACTTGATGGAAGATGAACGCTTTTCCAATGAAACGCGCTCCATCTGGCATAGCATGCAGTTGAAGAATTCGGTTCGTACTTCTGTTTAGTGAGAGTGCCATCGATTTTCAAGAGAGAATCAACTCTAGATGAAGTTATGGAATCCCAAACATTAATAGATCTCCCACCATGCTTTACTGTTGGTTATAAGCACACATTATATCTCACCATGTTGTCGTATGTACCGTCTTCATTTAGACCCAAAGATTTAAAATTTTGATTCGTATGTCCACAACACCGCCAAATCAACCGACGTCCAGTGGGCATGATCTCGTGCAAATTTTAACCTCTCAGACTTGTTCCCTGGTTTCAGGTACGGTTTTTTGGTGACAATTCTTCCTTGCAACTCTGCCTCCTACAATCGACGTTGTATTGTCACGACCGAAACGCTAGTGGCCTGTGAGGAATTAAAGTCCTGCTACAAACTACGACTCGCCTGTCTTCTCTCTCTCAGGCACTTAACTTTCAAGTACTGGTCTTGAGATTTTGTCGTTTTTTCCTTTTCGTTGTTTGTCTTCAGTTGATCCTGTTTCAAGATGGCGTATGATAGTGCCCCACACCCTTTTTACAAAAATGTCCAGTTTTTTTTTTAAGCATTTTTTCTAATAATACATCTTTTGTCTCGTAAAATCACGATAATTATGAAAATATCTTTTGACATCTGCTCTACTGGAGCCATTTCGTACGAAAAAATCAGTTGAATCCACCTATAAAGAGAGTTCAAGGCACTCATTATTTCGATACATGATGTAAGAAGGTAGGAATGTTTATAAAACGCGTTACATAACATTCTATAAACGTAACTATTCCACTGTAGTTAACCAAAGAACGAAAGAGTTGATAGCCTAAAATTGATTTTTGATGAAAAGAGCGAAAGGATAACATACCCGATTGATGCCGTTGTAAGAATGCTTTCGGGTAGTTAACCTATAATCTTGTAGGTTACTGTTTAAATTGCGCATGCGTAACGTGGACAAGTAAAATTATGGTATTTTGGAACAGTTAACATTTTAACTAGATCATGGAGCATTATTTGGTAAATTTTGGGGGAGGGGGATACCCTGTATATTTAAGAGTAAGAGTTAACGCTTTTATATACACACTTTTTTTAACACACACACACACACACACACACACACACACACACACACACACACCTTTGGTTAGCTTCCGCCCGAATTGTTTATTCTGACGAGGGTCAAGCTTTTCACTCCACCTTAGACCTACAGTTTGACGTGGAATCCGAACCACGCCCCACCAGCATCCCAGCGTCTTAACCACTAGGCCACCCAGGGTACCCATTTATCTACCAACCACTTTCTTTGTGTGGAAGGATGAACAGCTGGGTTTTGCTGCGCGCCGCCTGCCGTCAACGGGTCTCGATCTCGATGGATTCGTAGTCAGCAACGCTAAACACTACACCACTGAGGCGTGTGTATATATATATATATATATAATATATAGTGGCGGATCTAGAATATTTCTTTAGGTGGAGGTTGGTGCCTATACTGGTGCCCAGTATATGGCAGAGGAATACCACCTTTATATAATGCACAAAAAACACGATGTGGCTGTCTTGTTTAAGAGTCAATAAGCACTAATTGATTAAGAGAACACACAGTCAATCAATCTAGGAGTCTTTTATTTAATGCCAAAGGTAATAGGCTAATTGAAAATAATAATAATAATAATAATAATAATAATCTATATTATAATAAGAGAGCTGTCCGTCCGTCCGTCCGTCCGTCACACTTTCAGAAATTGTGAGAAAAAAATTCAGATTGTTTTACGGGCGGCAATGTGAAGCTCAAGATTTTCATGACTGTGTTCTTTTATGTAGTTTAGCCTGTCTGTTTGTGAAATTTATCCCGGGCAGTAATGGGGGAAGGGTGGGGGTGGGGGTAATGGGGGAGGGGGTTAGCCCCCAAGTTGCATGAATGGGGGTGAGGAGGTTTTGGGAGATACCAGATTCAGAAATGTTGACACAATGTGAAGCTCAAAATTTTCACGGCTGCGTTCTTTTCTGTAGTTTAGCCTATCTAACCGTCAGCGAAGCGACGGGAACTGTACTACGTAGTAATAATAATAATAAACAGCCAGTTTTTATTGTGGCAAAGACGCAGTAAATCTGAAAAGATAAGAGGAAAGGCTTTTTCCTGTAAGATGAGTGTTCAATGTTGGGGTTCGAGCCCCTTCAGCCGCTCCCTGGATTCGCCGGATATATATATATATATATATATATATATATATAATCAATAGGAATATAAAGACAAGAGGTACGACTTCGGTCCACTCAGGGGCCATCTTCAGTGACTAAATGAAAGTTACATTATCAATCAATAACATAACTAAAGAAGCAAAAGTAAAAAAAAAAAAGTAAGATAAATATACTGTACATAGTTCTAAAACCTAATACAATAAGCAAAAAAGTTTAAAAAATAGCTTAAAAATTATCTGGATTGTAAGACAATAAAACAAAAGTTAAACCCATTAAAACAAATAAGAGAATAAACTAAAATTTAAAAGGACTAACTTGGATGGTAAGTGTTGCAAATGACAACTGGAAAGAAAGGATAGTAGTAAGAACCTGAATTAGTGCGTTAGTTGTGTTGAAAAGGTGTTGCTTGATTACGAAGTATGTAATTTTAAATTTATATCGAGGAAAGGCTGTCGTTTAATTCCCGAAGAACACTTCTATCGTATATATACACAATGGCATTGAATTGGTGTGGTTTGAAGCAAAAGTTCGTTCGGATGATGCATTAAATTGGAGCGTGAAAACAAACTTTGTATCATTATTCCACATGCTCTCCCTCATGTTTATTCATCGGAATCGCTTCGATAGAATCCCAATATGTTTTGCTTCACCATGTCCTGCACCGCTGGTACCGTCTGTCTGTCTGTCTGTCTCGATGGCGTAACTCTCATCTTGGCTGTTTTATTTTTCTTGTCTTGTTTTTTTACGATTTCTCCCTCGTCTTCGGGGTTTTTATTCTCGCTTTTAGGTCTGTTAAAGCGTGTTTATTTATTTTATTCTTTTTTTAGGAAGGACTTTGGTATTTGACGGTTTAATCTGTTACTGAAGGGGATTTATCGTTTACGTAATGACTTCTGTTGTAACATTTCCCTTCTCTGCTGTACATTTTTCATTTAAAGTTTATGATTAAAAGGATTTGTGCGTATGTCGATAATATTGTTGAATCCTGATAATCACTGAGGACGTCCATTTTATATTATTCATGTTTATATAATTTATTGTTTCTTCTCATTTTGCAATATGTAAATCTAAGGAGTCACCCTAAAAGAATGTGTACTCTATGAATTAAGGAACTAATTGCTATTAATTACTATTGATTGGAGTCGCTTTAAAATGTTTAATAAATAAACAGTAAGACTGAAGTAAAGAGAAATTATTTCCTAACTTCGATCTGAAAAAGTAAACCACCTTTGTTCTATTACATTTACAACTTCAGTATACACTGTTATATCGTGGTGTGTGTGTGTGTGTGTGTGTGTGTATGTATGTATGAATGAACTTTGCGCTTTCATCTAGATTTGAACCAAAACAATTTACCTATTCTAAACTCTATTTTAGGCGTGACCACTATTTTACTTGCACTTTTAAAAATCCCACATTCTGGTCGCATATGGCGTATGATCAGCGTGCGTGGCTCCTTCAACAGAATGTGATTCACCTGTTGAGATAAACTATATAAAGATGAAATTTGTATGAATGAAAAGGTTTCTACAAAAGTGAACATTGCGCGATCAAAAATTTATCTCTTTGATGTTCATTCACAAAATGTCATGGTTTTTATTGCATTGCAAATGCGAGACGTAAATCGTGGGACGGTAGTTATTAGACACGTTTTATAACGTTTATACAGTCGCGGAAGAGAGTCTCAGGCAGCGCGATAACTAGCTCACGGGAGTTGGCAAATACTGATATTTTTTAGCAAAAAGAGTTTTGTGGAAAATATTTGAATGAACATCACTTGTAATAGAAGTTTTCTTTAATTTTGAAAATTCAAATTCATGAGCCTTTGTATTTAGTGGAAAACACTCAGATTGAATGACCCAAAAAGGGCCAATACTATTTGATGATAATAATAATCTATATTAAGCACACCGGACAAAAATTAGTCACCCCTCTCGAATGTACCTAATAACGTGTGACGGCGCCTCTGGCCTTGATACCGCGCGAATCCGGCGAGGCAGAGACTCTACGAGGTTGTGCATGTACTGAACATCGATTTGCTGCCACTCGTTCATCAGCCGGTCCCGAAGTTCCGCCAGAGTCCGCGCTTCACTTTCTGTTTCCAGCCTGAACAACACCTTTGACGCATTCAGGATTAAAGGCTCATTGGACCTGCGATGTACTCGTCGCCTCCCATCATTGGAGAACAACAAAAACGGGACTCATCGGACCAAATTACACGTTTCCAATCTGCCGCAGTCCAGTTTTTGTGCCTCTGAGCCCATTTATAACGTGCCAATTTGTGACTTGCTGTTAACGGCGCCTCTTCCGTGGTACCCTGCTCCAGATGTCCATCGCATGCAGTTCTCGTCGCAATGTCCGTTCGGAAATTGGTCGCTGGAGAACCTCATTGGTTTCTTGGAGCAATTGTTCTCTGGTTTGAAAACGATTTGCAGTTACTAGACGAGAAACATGGCGGCGGCCCCTATTGTCGAGAATTGTTTTCTGGCCACAGTTACGCCGTCGATTGTCAGTTGATTGCGAACTACACCACTCTTTGTAAACTCGCTGGACAGTACGCGTTGACACACCAACAAATTGGGCTACTTCAGACATTTTGTGTCCGTGGGCTCTGCCAAACACGATGGCTCCTTTTTGCCACTGAGTAACGTCTGCCTCACGACCATTTTGCAGACTATATCCAACACACACTTTGTTCTTCACCACCTCACGAAACAGATCTGATCCTGTGTGCTACGTCACCGCTACTTGTCACTTACCAATGCTACATCAGCGCCCTCTGTGTGACCTTGAACTTCCTACTATCGGTGCTATTAGGGGTGACTAATTTTTTGTCCGGTGTGCTTATAATAAGAGAGCTGTCCGTCTGTCCGTCACACTTTCAGAAATTGTGAGAAAAATTCAGAAATTGTAAAAAAAATTCAGAAATTGTATTACGGCGGCAATGTGAAGCTCAAGATTTTCATGACTGTGTTCTTTTCTGTAGTTTAGCAATGTGGGATGGTGGGTAATGGGAGGGGTGGTGGTAATGGGGGAGGGGGTTAGCCCCCAAGTTGTATGAATGGGGGTGAGGAGGTTTTGGGAGATACCAGATTCAGAAATGTTGACACAATGTGAAGCTCAAAATTTCACGGCTGGGTTCTTTTTGTAGTTTAGCCCGTCTAACTGTCAGCGAAGCGGCGGGAACTGTACTAGTAATAATAATAATAATAATAATAATAATGTCTTAAGATCTTACAAATCTGAGTGGATTTGTAAGGTCTGAAGTTTGTTTCGGAATTGAGCTATAAAACCGCAATTCATTAATAGTTTTTAGGACGAGGACGACTTTCTTTATGGTAGTTTCCGTACCTCTCCCAAATATGGCAGCTGACGCTTTTAATTGAATTCCTTTGTGGTTCTATACAATACTAAGCCAAAGAAATCCTTTGATGTCGCGAGGATCTGAGTCAAGTCTTGCCATTTCGTTTATTTTTAATTAAAAATTTGGCAAATATGCAAATTTTAAGTTTCATTATAAAACGTAGTTAAATGTAGGCGAACTGATTCCTTCCCGAAATTGAATTGCGTCTTCGGCCTTATATTGCTTACGTAATTATGAGTAAGATGGTTTGAACGTATCAGTAATTAATGTTACGTATCCACGTTCCGTATAACAACTCGAAGTCGCTTCATAATGACACGTTTGATTAAGTCGATCTGAAAGATCTGTTGTCGCTCCTTTCCTCTCGCTTCCTCCTTATCGGCTCTACTCACCCATCCGTATGTGATCAACATTGAGGGCGTATGAAGGGGAATTCATCTTGTGCTACTCTTGCTCTTAGCTCGTGATTTATTAAGAGACAGTTGAAGACAGCGGGGAATAATCCACTGAGGCAGAGCCGTCCCCGATTGATTTATTTCCTTATAATGAATCGCATCTGAAGGCGCAGCCAGGTCGCGCCATGATCACAGCTCATTAATAGGCGTTATGGCGAGATAATCCCTACAGAAAGGGATCACTGAATGAGGCATTGTTTTATTATCTGTAATATTTGATGAATGGGTTAGATTCAACATACCGAGATTGCTCTTGTGGTCTACATGTGTATAAGAGGCGGCCGTTTTGTGTACACGAAAAGCTACGAGCGAAATGCACATTTCCATTTTTTTTATTTAGGGTCGTGTGAATGACTTCATGCAGTAGTGTATACTTTAAGGCAGTTTCTGAACCGGTGTTCCGCGAAGAAACTGAATCTCAATGCCTACCTCATTACCAACAAGCGGGGTAATGACAAAAAGGTGAGCGAGCCTAGCTAACACGTTCAACGGAGAAGTACTTTCCCCTGACTTTTCCACCTTTGCTGGATGTGACACCCTTCGAAGTAGCTCACTAGTATGTCCACCATTTGGAGAGGACTTGCAGATCAGGAGATGGTTCCGTTGAATGTGTGCACTTTAACTTTTTGGTCCATTTTGGTTTATAAAATAAGCGGAATTCTTATCATGTCAAATGACATTATCATCCGCAGGATTGACATGTTAGCTAAGGATTGTGCAGAACAGTTAAATGGTAAAATTAGTTCATCTCGGTGATACGTACTCCAGTTGGATGAATCGATATATATTCAACAAGTACGATTTACTGATTACAGTGAGAAGGATTTGTAAGAGGAACTATTGTGCTGTTCAAAATTGAAATATAGCAAATCGAAAAAAAAAATGTTGCTAATAAATGATTTCGTAATTAAAGTCGGGTTCCAATGCAGATTTTGCATCGGCGTTTGATCAGATGTAGTGGAAACCGTGACAGGCCGAGATTATGGCGTTATAACCGGGATCAATAGTGTTTCACATGCTGATGTCATCACTACTTTTTTTTTTGCACAGTGAACAACTTACCACAAAAGAAATTACTTCAGAATTGTACAAATTATTAAGAGACTGTAGAGGTCGTTAACTTTATGAAGGTGATGCAATCACTTCAGAAATTTTACCTGTATCATGCATCTTTATTACAGCAGGTCTGTTGGTTTTCACGTAGGAAAAGCCTAATTCGACTTTTTTAATTAAGGGATGAAATTTGAATATTCCTGACGGCCAAGTCATCATTAGGGAAACTCTTTGATGGCAGTGACCGGGTAACTAAACTGGCCTACCTCAGTGACATTAATTTTCTTTTGATCTGAACGAACCTAACCTGTCCATGCAACGACTCTTAACAAACATATTTGTAAAAAAAATTAGATCAAAACTTTCACAAAAACACTGTCCGCGACCTCAATGAAGAGACTCAATATATCTGACATGTTCCCCGAGTACTCGCAGCAAATAAGTGATAGAAATTTACGTTTCATCGAGAAGATTCAGTGTAGCTTTATCACACTGGTAACAGATTCAAGGATTGCTTTCCTAAAACCAAAGATACGTTTGCCAACAGCTCGTGGATCGAAGACGCGTTCACGCCACCTTCTTTGAACAAACTGATGCCAACAGAAAAGGACAAGTTCATAGAGTTGTTTTGTAATTCTACACTTCAGTCCATTTATCGAAGTAAGGCTTTTCCCGCATTCTTGCTCACGAATATCAGCATCCTTTTCTTTGCGAAAAATCTCGAAAGGTGTTACTACCATCTTCATCCACACATTTGCGTGAAGTCATATTTTCTGTTGTATCAATGCTGAAAACGGAACGGGGAAAACCACTTCCACTTGGACGCCTGTTTAACGCTTGCGCTTTTGAACTTCACAACTCCCAGAATACAAGTGTTGATAGTTGTATCATTCAGAAGCAAGTAGGTTACTTTCCACTCAACATCTTATAGTAATCAACGCTGCTTTATTTGCATATTGAATGTAAACATTAAATTATAAAAATATTTATTAATAATTTCTTACGTTTATTTTTTATTGGTGTCGAATGCAACATTGAATTGATATAGTGCTTAACTGTTAAGTGTACAGTAACATTATTCCCTTTACAGTCTTTTTTATGGCAATGTTAATCCTACAAACTCGAAACTCGAAGCCCTTGTGGGTTTCCCAATCGAAATATATTTTCTGAGGGTGTGTCGTCTCGTAAAGGTTTCAGTGGTTTAAAGCTTAAGGGAAAATGATTCAATTTGAACACAAGCACATAGAGTTCCGATTCACCCTCAATGAAGATGGTTAGCCCTGTACACTGTACCGGTGTATAGTATATACCTCTATAACTTTTCACTATTAAGATCTAAGATTAAAAGTAGTGACTTTAGTTAATATGTAAGTATAATTATTGTTCATATATGCGGTGTCCGTTTAGGGAGAGAGAGAGAGAGTTACAAGGAAAAGAAGTACCTCAAAAGGCCTTGCGGCCCATACCGAGGAGGTACCAATGGCAACGGGTGCCAGGGAAAATTTTGTAAAAGTTTATTTTTCTTTCAACTATCCTAGCAGTAGTAGAAAACTGGATAGAAAAGTAGAAGGCTCTCTCCCCACCCTCCGCTCCCTCCCTGCCAGAGGCAGGTACGGAAAAAGGTTGAAGAAAATACCTTGACCCTGGAAAAGTAGCCAAGGAAATTTTACAGGAAAGTGGAGATATATAAATAGCTCTATATTTAGCTTGCTCACAGAGACACCGAGCAAGCGAACTCCTGCAGAGTTTTCTGAGGTTTTAATCTTAAACTATGTGTGTGTTCAGTACTTTGTCTAGCCTATTTTTAAACAGATTTACACTTTGACTGGAAACAACCTCTGAGGGAAGTTGGTTCCAGATATTAACTATTTTATAGGAAAAGAAATTTCCGCAGACTGAGGTCCTAAATGTCTTTACACACTCAAATAGTGTGCAAGATTTCGTCTACCCTTTTCTTGAACTGATCCACAGAGGAACTGTTCACAACTTCCGAAGGTAACCTGTTCCATGTGTCACAGATCTTATACGTAAAGTAATTCCCACACACACTAGTCCTAAACCGTTTCAAATCCAACTTCCAACCATTGTTGCGAGTTGGGTTATCATTTAAACTAAACATACTTCTAAAATCGACATCGTTGAACCCGCGTAAGAGCTTGAAAACCTCGATCAGTTGACCGCGCAGCCTCCGAGTTTCAAGCGAAAACAAGTTCAGGGCGCGTAACCGTCGATTGTAGCCCATATGCCTAACGGAAGGGATTAACTTTGTGGCCCTCGCCTGCACTCGCTCCAGCCTCTCAATATCTTTCCTGAGGGTGGGCGACCAGAACTGCACAGCATACTCCAGGTGCGGCCGAACAAGGGAATTGTACAGTGAGAGCACAATCTCCTTGTTCCGAAACTGAAATTGCCTCCTGATATAACCCAATAGTTTCTGGGCTTTCTTTTCCACCTCTACACACTGTTTCGTAAACTTAAGGTCGCTGCTAATTAGCACACCCAAGTCCTTTTCTAAATCAGTCACCTCGATATTACTACCCAACATCGAGTAGTCCGACTTGGGATTGGCGTAGCCAATGTGCATCACTTTGCATTTACCCAAGTTAAACGGCATTTGCCATTTTTCGGACCACTCTCCTATCCTACCTACGTCAGCACGCAGTTCCTCGATCGCTTCGGGCGTCCCAACATTGGCCCCAAGCTTGGTGTCATCAGCGAATTTGGCGATCCGACTGACGACGCCACCGTCGATATCATTTATGTAAATGATAAACAACAGCGGCCCCAAAACGGAACCCTGAGGAACCCCACTAGTGACCGAGGCCCAACCCGAACTAGCACCTTTAATTACAACCCTCTGCCGCCTATTCTTCAGCCAGTTTTCAATCCACCTACCTATTTCCCCACCGATACCCAGCGCGCGCACTTTCGCCATTAGCCGGCGGTGAGGTACCTTATCAAAGGCTTTCTGAAAGTCGAGATAAAGTATATCAATCGCCCTACTCTTATCGTACTCACCCAACATGACGTGGAAAAACTCGAGCAAGTTGGTGAGACACGATCTATGCCGTCTAAACCCATGTTGGGAGTCCCCAAGCAGCTTGTAGGAATCCAAATGGTCAACGATCCTATCCGCTATTATCCCCTCTAATAATTTACCTACAACTGAAGTGAGACTAATGGGACGATAGTTCCTGGACTTTCGTGATCCCCTTTCTTAAAGATAGGGGTCACGTTGGCTTCCCTCCAGTCACCAGGCACCTGGCCCGTCTCCAACGATTTGTTGAAGACTGTAGCCAGGTGGGGAGCCACCTGGTCGCGCACCTCCCGCAACACTTTGGGGAGAAACTGGTCTGGCCCAGGAGCCTTAAACGCGCTCAGTTTGTCTATTCTATCGGCAACGACTGTCGCGGTACATCGAACATTATCCAGGCCAGCACCTTCGTGCCTCACACCTGGCTCGGGGATGATGCGGGTGTCCTCCCTGGTGAACACTCCCGCAAAGTACTCATTAAGTACATTGGCGATGTCCGCGTCCGAGGTCCGCAGAACGCCGCTTCCGTCCTTTAACAGAGAGAGAGAGAGAGAGAGAGTGTGTTTAGCGTTAATGAAACGTTCATAAATGGCGTTTTCCCGATTATATTTAAGAAATAAAAATATTCAAAGGATGTCGCCAAAATTGTAGCGAAAGAACTCATCTTTATTTAATTTCTAATTTGAATAAACGATTATGAAGATTCCCCCATTTTGCGATACTTTTTTTTTTTTTTTTTAAATTTCTTTTGTAATAGAAACAACGTAGAAAATACCTTCATTTCCAGCTCTGCGTTTCGGTTTTCGTCCTTTTTAAATCGGTCTTTGGTCGCCAAATTGTCCGGTTAATTAGCCGAAAATTGCTCGATAACATTAACAGAGGCTGTTAATGTCTCATTGCGGCGCTAAGTCTTTTTCATAGTTTCTCGTTTGAGCCGTTGTCAGGGTCCGTAATGGCGTCTCGCTCCGATGAGAACCAATGTTTGCAGCAAGATTTTTACATTATGAAACTGCCGTTCGGACAAAAACTCAATAACAATACCGTTCTTAATTCGTAATGAGGGAGATATTAATAAAATAATAATTGGTTATTAGTCCTTATTTATTGTTATGAGGTTGTCATACCTTCCGAAATAGGATTGGCCAATCTTTATATTAACTGCGGGCGGAAACTTCGTTCAAATCAAAATGTTTCGTGACGCCTAAGAGACATTATTTCTACTCTTCACTCACTTATAACGTTTACGTATAGTATTAAATGTCGTACCCGTGGGGCGAAACAATATTGTGTTGGTGTGTACGTCAATTTGGTGAGTTATACGAGAAACGGAGGCGCTGTTACCACCTTTTGGGGACCTTTAATCATGTTCTTGCATAATGTATGTTTCTTGCGTGTGCCATGCAGGAACACAAATATTTCAAGGTTAAGTTCAACTGATTTAAAGTATAGAGCTCGTCCGCCGAGAATATTTTAACAGATAAGTTATTCCGATAAAATGTTTAGGAAAAAAGTTTTGGGAAAAAAAGTTCCGTACTTGTATGTATTATTGGAATAAATTCGCAATGATATATATATATATATATATAATATATATTGTGTGTGTGTGTGTGCACGCGTGCGTGTGCGTCTGGTGTTAGGGGGGCGGCTGCGAAAAAAGTATTTCCCAGACTTTTTTTTAAATGCATTTTTCCTCCATGCATAGAAAATCCGTTTACGCCAAAAACAAGTATTTAATTTAAAAAATTATTTTTTTTATTTCGTAAAAACAGAATTTTCTGTATATACATGTATATTGTAAATATATGAAACGAGATTTTCTTTTAAACTTATACATACAGACTACATCATATTGGTTTAATAACTTTGAGGTTTTGTTTTGTTTTTATATTTCAAATTGAAAATATAGATAAGTGTTTAGCCAATAAAATACTTGTTATAAAAACAAAGAAAAATATCCAGCATGTTTGTAAAAATTCTAAAGGATTTTATATTAATTATATTAATATTTTATATTATTTATATTAATATTATTTATTATTATTATTGGATCACCTGAAGATCAGGGCCCCCAGCCTTCTTTAGTTAGCCTTGTAAGGCTAACTAACGAAAATATCACGACCTAACCTAACCAATCGTTAGGTCAACCATACGCCCTTGACGATTGGTTAGGTTAGGTCGTGATATTTTCGTTAGTTAGCCTTATAAGGCTAACTAACGAAGGCTGGGGGCCTTGATCTTCAGGTGATCCTTATTATTTTATATTAATATTAGGCATAGGCGGTAAAGCAGTTGTTGCCTGACTATGACATTTGTGCCAAAATGTATTCATTTTATATCGTTTCGTTTGGGTTCAATGAAAGAAACATCCTCTTACTTCTATATTAGTAAAGATTGAGTTAGATTAGTTGAACTCTCAGCTAGAGTTGTAGAACCTAAAAAGAAGGCAGCGCAATCAAAAGGTACAGTTTGCCCCGAACGAAACAATAGAAAACGGACATATTTTGGCTCAAGCGCTACACCATATTTTCAGACTACTACTATACATCTGACCGACCTGACATGACCTGACCTGACCTGACCTGACATACTGTAAAATCAGTAAGTTGTTATGAGTTATATTAAGTTACGGTAGTTGACGCTACGGTGAGATAAGTGGAATTGGGTTAAGTTTTTTTTTTTTTACTGTCACGTCAACCAAATGGGTATATAGGTAGGCACCACCGTTTCTGTAACTACCAAGGTCTGCGACCGACACTTATCTCTCTCGGAGTATTTTTGTAATGTATTTTATCGAAATTAACGTAAAATCACTATTTTTAGTATCTCGAATAATAACTAAATATAAATTTTACAAAAAGAATAGAAAAGGTTTGTTTGATTTTGATTCTTGAGAAATGTGTTTGCTTAGATTTTAAAGTAAATCCTATATACTGTACGTATGTACTATAATCAGAGTATGGGTTTATTGATTTGGACCGCGGACGGCCTATTGATGGACACCCTCCCCTACAGGATATCTAATATTTTCAACTCCTACATTTTTAATAATTAGAAGCGTATCATATTAAAAATTCCAACTATACCATGTTAGGTTATATTTAAGTATTTATTGATACGTAATTAACGTTATAAATTAAATTAATAATTTACTCTCGATCATCATTAACTCGAGTTAACATGCTTCGTTGGGTATGGCGAAAAGAAGGTTTTCTGCATTGATCCCATCGAAGTTAGTATTTTATTAGTTATTTAATTAAATCTCGTTTGAATATAATTTTAATTAATGATCACCATAATTAAAAATTAATAGTAATTATTTACTCTTAATATTTACATGTAGAGATGAATATGAGCCACTTGTAAAAGGATAACATAACAGCAGATATTGGGTCATCATCATTGTAATGGTAATTAATTATAATTAATTACAAATCTCTTGTAATGATGATGAAAGAAATTTCGAGGCAATGATGATAATGGTAATGAAAGGTCTGTAATGATGAATCATTACATTTTCATTAGTGTAATTTCATATATATATAATATATATATTAGGGTGTGACAGTTGCCCCAACTTTGTCCTACAATGCTGTTCAAAATTTTGGTGTTGCATATTGACATAAAAAATACCCACGTGCAATCTTTTGAAGATTCATGCATATTCGAGTGAGCACCAGCAATTTGAAAAATAGCGATTTTGCTTATAGGCTACGGCATACGTGCCTATATATGAGATTACACAACCATCATAAGGGATATTAACACAAATCATTTGCCTGTCTTAATTAAAAGCTGTTATCACTAACACAAAAAAGTTAATCATTCTTATTCTCTCATGGTACATTAAGGGGTTTTATCATATATTCACAAGGTATTATTTCTCTAGAGCAAGAAACCATGATTTCTGTTCGGAAACAGATGATCGTTTGCGCTGATTAGGAACGCGGAGTCTGTCATTTTCAACTACTTGAAGGACTTCTTGAAAGCGCTCCTCATCCCTGGCAACATTAAGAAAGTCATGGCAAAGTTTTACACCACGCTCTGCAGCCTCATTGGCGACCTGAAGCTTGTCCACAACCCGTTTCATGTTCAGGTAGTCGTCATGATCCGCCCATTCACTGGCTGGACTGTGGAGAAACTGATAGGGCATGCCTAAAATGGTGAAGAACCGGCTTGAGTCAGGCCCAATTAGGTCCACCAGGGCAGTGCCACTTTCTGGGACAGGGGGAAGATATGGCTTTCCATAGCCCCATGATTGAGCCCCACTCTCTTAGTAACTTCAGTGCCTTCATGGCAAAGAAGGGCCTTCCTCATCTCCTCTTTTGTCCTTTCTTGTACTTGGGACGAGAACAAAGCCAGTGGGGCCAACTCCTCAGTTAGGTACCAAGTGTGTCTACCGAGTGCCACACGTGCTTTGTCAACTATTGTGGCGTCATATGGGGCAAATTCAGCCAAGGTTTCGACCAAATTCAAGTCATTCAGTGGCGCACTTGCTGGAACGGGGCAAACAATCCACCATGGGACATAAACAGCGACTGTGAACACAGCAAACCGTTCTAACTTGCTGATTTGACTTTTAGTCACAACCTCGGCTTTGGGAAACTGCTCTTTGATCTGGCCTGACAAAAGAACAATCTTGAGGGTATAGAGCAGTTTAGCCATCCACCTTGCTTTGTGAAGTGCGCCGGGGTAGACCATTGTGAAGTTCACTGGCTCGGATCCTTTAGTTACAAGCAGCAGACAAAGCTCTACCAGCTCCTTGTAGTCGCCACGTGTAAATGGTTGGGCTAGAGATTCACGGAAGAAGTCAGCCATCTCCTGCTGGCGCTCCTCAAACACTCCAGGCATTGCGGGGTAGTAGTATTTCTTTTTTTCATTGTACGCCAGTTGAGAGAAATGGTTCTTGAACCTAGAAATGCAATTATTGGGATTATTGTATTTCGTACTAATCTATAATATTGTTTTAGGGGTATTAAGATTGATATGATCAATCATTTGCTTGGTGTTAGTATATCTTATAAGTCTAATAAAAGAAATTCCACTAAATTTGTTCATTAGATAATAATATTCCTTGTTATTTTGTAAAGCTTATGACTCACCTCTGGAAAACCATTATGTTTGGACTTGAAGAGCCCTCCACTTTCAAGCAATCCCAGCAAACACCTAGGATGACTTCGCCCACATGCCTGCGACAGGCGCACCAGAATACGGCACGCTCTAATTCCTTTTGGAGGGAGACGCAAGCAGCTGTTTTTTGTCCTGAAAAAAAATGTAATTGTAGTTTAAGGCCACCATTTCAGGCACGTGATTTTTGCAGATTTCTGTTAAATCATTCACTGTATTTTGGTATTAATGTCGTGATAAATTCACGCTGATGTTTGAAATAGGTTTACCTGTATTGGATGAAGTTGTGTCGAAAACCATACCAACGACATTCTGTTCACACTCCCAATCGACCAGAAGTTGTTTGGTTGCTGTTGATATCAAGTCTCCTTGAACCAGGCCAGCTTTTTGAGTCAAATGCGGAAGAGGTGGGACTCCAAGAAGCTTTGTGCCATTGACACCAGACACAAGAATGGGCAGGCGGTCATCAGTGCATTTGGAATCCAGCGTGTCCATAAGTTTACCATCCCAGTGCACCAGTACTTTGTCTGATGGTTGCCATTCATCCATGATTTTTAAACTTATTTCTGACACGATGGAAGCTCGGTATCGGTGGGCCGTCCTTGCATTTAGACTCAGCTTTGATGTATCTCCACCACATGCAGATACAGGGAGTACACAATTGCACTCAGCTGGGTCGGCGAGATGTTGTTTCAAACACTGCATGAAACAAGTTCTGCCGACTTCAGAATATCATGGGGCACAAAAATTGAAACTCCCTCTTTCACTGTTCTCCGATGTTTTCTCTTTGGTTCAGCAGTGCTGGCCTCATCAATGTCATCGTCCTCATCAGAGCTAATAGGTGAATCAATATCAGCCTGTACATTCTCAGCATGATCACATTGCTCTCTCTCTCTTGTCGCTTCTCTTCTCGCATCTGCCTTTTCTGTCGCTTCTGAACCTTTTCTGTGAGTACTTTGTTTACCCGCAGAGTAGGTAGCTACTCTGTCACTTAGCATGCTTTTCATAAAGAGTATGTCAGTATCGATGGCATCTTGTTCGGCCTGAGTTTTCCCCTTTTTCGCAGCCGCCATGTCTTTCAACAGTGTTCTTATAAAATTTCATCGTCAGGCTCAATTCTGATTTAAACTTCATAATTCCAGGATCATCAGCCCGTCTTCTATCTTCATTCTTTTTCATAAGCATCATGTAGTCTTTGTCATAGTAAGTTTTAATCACCCGGCCAATATTGTTCCTGCCTGTAATGGTCGGGACATTCGCCTTCTGGTAATGCAAAAGCACATTGTCAATGGTGGCAGATAAAGCCTGGTCCCAATGCTTACCCCGAAGGTTTGCTAACAGACATAGTAAGACCTGCCTATTAGTTGGCAGTTTGCAGCCCTTTATTTCCTTTTCTTCTTCTCGGGGTACGGTGCCCAATAACATTCTGACATACTCATCATCTTGCCGTGTATCCATGATTAAATTCTCTATTCACAACATCAAATCACTGTCAACGGAAAAGAAAAGAGCATCATTAAAATTAAATGCAATAAAATAATACGTGGAAAATTTGTGGGTCAGCGTTCCAGACCCGGAAATGAAAATCTGATAAAATGTGCTATTTTCACACTTATTTATGAAGTTCATAAGCTGAAATAGCAATACTTGCTGGTACGACGGTGCTAGCTCAAACATGCACCGATCCAAGAAAATTTACAGGGGTGTTTCCTAGATAAATACACAACACTAAAACTTTGAACAGCATTGTAGGACCATTTTTTGATTTTTGGAGGGCAACGGTCACACCCTAATATAACGGGTGAACCAAAAGTAGGTGGACAGCAAATGATAACGTTTATTTTGAGAATACATATACAATTATATTTAATTTTTTTGTATACTATAATACAAAATAAAATTTAAATAAATTTAGTTATAATATTTAATATAATATAACACAAACACCATAGTTATAATGAACACCATAGTTATAATATAATATAACACAAACCCTATTCAACCTACTGTCCACCTACTTTTGGTTCACCGTATATATATATATGCGGCTTCTGATTCCTCCCAGTCCCAGCCAGCACCAAAGCGGTGCAAGTTGTTCAATTTTATGGCTGCTCCAGCTCCCTCTCAGCTTCTCAGAACCCTATTGTCAGCCAGGTGGACAGCTACCTTGACCAGCCCTGCACTGATGAGGACTGCAATCCCCTGACATGATGGAGGGACAATGCACATCTGTATCCTGACGTATCTGTTTTTGCTGCCAAGCATCTTTGCATCCCTGCCTCCAGTGCACCGGTGGAGCGCTTATTCAGTATTGTAATGATCATTACAATGATAATGAAGGGCTTGTAATGATAATGAAACAAAAATGCTGTAATGGTGGTAATGATGAAAAATTTCTGGTAATGATAATGTTAAACCTTGTAATAACCCCATGTCTGCATAACAGTATGTATTTGTTTCATCTGAGGATTGGGATCAATGTGTTGGTTGGTTGGTTGGTTGTGTTGAATGGTAAACGTGTCGTAGTATGAAAGTAAATTATTGTATGAATGTATTTTTTGTTCTGAGATGGAGTGTTGTAGTTGTTGAAATCCGCAAGCGTTAATTTTGTAAATCCAAGGATTATGTAAAGTTAAATTGAATATTAAAACCGAAGTAAAACAAATAGTGACGGACACTGTTTTTGACGTACGAATTTTGTATTTTATTATGTCAATCTTGAAAGTAACATTTCGTAATTCATTTGGTTTGTTTTTAAATAACTTTAATTAATAGTTGCGTTATAGGTACCGACTAAGCCCTATAGAGTTTTGTGAAGTGAATTAAATGTGAAGCTAAAGTCTTTTTATATAGGGATAAGGCCTTTTATTATTTGTAATAGCCATTTAATTTGTAAAATAATAATGGTATTTTTTAGTATTATATAATCTCGTACGTTTGTAGTCTTATACTTAATTGGATTTATTCTACAGGCATTAGAACTGGGTTTTGAGTCTTGCTCCTTATTTGGTCTACAACAATCTCCTGAATTGCTCCTTATTTGGTGTACAACAATCTCCTGAATCAATCGGAACTCGTAAATTTTATTGTGTAGTGTTCACAAACTACTGTATCCGCACTGGCCGTAAATTAGGTTACTTGATTTTCCAATTTTCGTAGTTTAGGTCTATTACGTTTGTTTCTCGTTGAATTTAGTTGTTAAGGAATAAATTAGTTATTATTTATAGTTGGTTATTCGCCTTTTGATTTTGTTTGTATAAGAGAGAAGTAAATGTTTAGTGTAAATCGGTTAAAATAATCATTAAGGACCTCCGGCTGTACGAACCCAGAGTAAACAAACTATAAATAACATTAAAACATGACTTTTTTTTTTTTTTTTTTTTTTTTTTTTAAACAATTACCTTTCGGCAATTTTTATTTTATTTTATTTTTTATTTTTTACTTTTTATTTTTTATTTTTTAGGTCGCTGTGTATATATATATATATATCTATATATCTATATATATATATATCAGTGGCGTGCGGTGGGTACGTCTACAGGGTAAGCGGTATTGGGTATTACGTGCGCGCACACGCACTATATGTACAATTTGTACATATATAATTATAGTAGCTAATGATAAACTTCATAACTGACTAGTGGGTATGGGTATGTACTGTAGACTATTCTGAAAAATGCGGTACTGTCTTTAATATCTTTAATAAGATTTTTATTAGGGTAGGCGGCGCTTACCTAGCTTACCCTGAATACACGCCATTGAGATATATATATATATTTTATTTTTATTTATTTTTATATATATATATATATATATATATATATATATATATATATATATTATATATATATAATATGGGGATAGGAGCGTTATTTCTTGAAATTAAAGACTCTAATAAAAGCTTATATGGTTCCTCGAGCAAGGATGAAATGACGGTTCATAAGGATAGGGGTCTGTCTACTCTACTTTATCGCGCTTCACAATAAGGGTAGTAACGAACGCTTTTGTCATCTCAGATTACATTCGCTTAAAATACTTTAATTAACTTGACAAATATTGTTATTTGTACTATGTACATAGAGTTGTTACTTTATGTACATAGTAGGCGTTGACCTGCGTCGAATGTTATAAAATCTTAGTTTCTAGGAGGTGGTTAACAACCCCAGAATTATTATTAATATTTCGATTTACGATCCAGCAAAAAATGCTGAAAGGAAAGCTTAAAAAACCAGTACTGGGACCTATTTCTTTCCAACTGGTCACCAGTATTTGTATAATGCCTCTGTATTTCAGAATATTTAATAGCACCAGAGGCAGAGGCTATTGAAGTGCTTTTCTCTTTAACGAAATTTAGGTAGGTTAGCTTGAAACAGGTTAGATATAGGTAGTGTGTAGGTGTAGTGAGCAGTAAATTAGTGTTGATTGAAAATTAAAATTTTTATTGTTAGAAAAGTAACTTCCATACTACATATGACGCGTTCGGTGGAGAAGGGGCGAACGCAACATTTTCGAATTATGCCACAAAATGCAGTTAAAGTTTGTAAACTTTAAACCTTTGTATTTTTCCGGTTTATTGAAATGTTGTATGAATTTGAACACATATTTGAGTAAAATATTGTTGTGTAATATGTCGATATAATAAAACGCCAAGAAATTTTACAATATTATTTATTGATAGCTTCTGATGTTAACTGGTGTAATCCATTATTTGGTCCTCTTCGTCGAATGTTGTATTACCTGCTTCAACTGTTTCGGTTTCTTCCAGTTCCTTTAACAATCTTGTATAATAGTTCACTGCAGTTGCAGGCATTAGGTCTGATAATCTTTGAGATCTTTTATTTTTTCCTTAGTTATTGGCAGCAATTGGGAATACTTTGGTTGCAGTGTCTGCTGGGCTAGATTGAATAAACTGACACTGTAGGATTTTTTCCCTTTCTGCAGTCTGACGGGATGGCTATTATCTGGGGTTGTGCGGTATGCAGTAGATATTACGTAGCCTTCTTTGTGTTGAAAGTCAAATATTAACTTTCTTGCATCTGTAAATTTAGTAGTTGTTGATTTTCTAATGACAATGCACGTTTTTAGGACGTCAAAATCGAGAAAATCAGCCTGTTTCATTTCTACAACTAGGAAGCGCTGCGAAACGGCCGTAACATAATCTTTTTTGGAGTAAATAATATTGCTGTAATTATTTTTTATATTTTGTTCAATTTGGCCAAATTGAGCATCATAGGGCATTGTCGAGTGACCAGAAAGTAGATAGATATGTTCAATGTGAAGCAATGATGCGGAGTGAATTTCTCTGAGATACATTAAAACCTAAATTTTACCGTGAAAGAGTGCAGACTAACATCTAATTTTTGGCATAGGAAAAGCAAAGGTTTTAAAGGATAATTATACGACAAAAAACTCATTTTTCGAATTTTGTGGCGTTCGCCCCTTCTCCACCGAACGCGTCATATAGTGATGGTAATAATAAACCAAAATATAAACAAGACTACAAGTAATGGAAATGACAATATAAATGTTAAATGAAACCCATAGTTTAGATGACATAGGCCTACCGTAGGACTGATGATTACATTGGGTAACTGGATTGGCTGAGTTTTGAGTTCTTTTCATTAGACTGTATTGAACACGTCTTGTTACTTCCCCGACCGAGTCTCGAGACATTGTGGTTAGCCAATATTTGCGAAACTGTACTGAAAAAATTATGATATTAGCCTTCAAAAATGAATGTTGTGGAGGATATAGTTGCTATTTAAGTTGATTTAAACCGTCCTTATCGTTACTCGTGCAACAAAGGAATTGTTGAAATGAATGTAATAATAAATGTTGTGGAGAAAATTATAATTTGTGGACAGTCGTAACCACCATTGCATATTTTTTTTTTAAAAAAAGGGGCTGTCAAAGTAGAAGAATAATTTCTCGAAAATCTAGGATTAGCTCGTTTAAGGGACAAACTTAAAGATGTGTAAGCTCTTCTGGACAGTTGTAGCAACATGTAAAAACGATTAGTGAATAAAAAAAAAAAAAAAATAAAAAAAAAATGTTTAATTATATAAACTAAATATTTCTACATAAAATATCTATGTAAAAATAAAAATAAATTCGTTACCCCTCCGTTATAAAGAACTTATAGTATAGATGTGACCAAATGAATATTTATTGTACTGATGTAATGTATTTTTAGTTTCTATATACTTTTGTATACAAAACCGCGGTTTTCTTTTAAAAGTCTCGAAATGATTTAACAACTTCGACAACTTCCGTATAATATTTCGGTTTGGGAAAAGTAACTCTTTATTAATAAATGAGTGTTGTTGTGTATATATATATATATATATATATATATATATATATATAACAGACCTTATTTCTGATCAGATGGCTAAAATTATTTTTAGAATCCTAAACAAACATAATTATGGAAAAGGTATTTTTGTGCGTGTAACTGAAGGAGTGACTGCAATACAACTGACAACAAAAATTAATTGTTATACCAACAATATTTTGATGTTTTCGGAACTGTTTTACAGTATATGTTGAGCAAACAACATTATATTAGCCAAATAAGTAGTGTTGTTTCAATTACCTCGACGGGTGTCTGATATATAACAACTCTTACTGTTGTCACATTTATTGTTGTGGTTCCTTCAACTATTTTTTTATTTCAGTGAAATCATCTTGGCCCTAACTTACGTAGCAATGTAAAACGTCTGTTCCAAAGCAAATTTACAGTTGTGCCCCAACTTTTCTTATAATTAGAGCAAATTTACTGCCCATAGACGCAAGTGCAGAAAGTAAGAAAAATACTCTTTTTACTCGCCCGTCCAGAATTTAAAGTTCTTTATAATCACGTTTGCTTTGGCACAGAAGCTTCGATATTATTTTTCCTTCCGTCTGAGTCATCACGTAAGGAGTTGATAATTTAACCTAAATAGGCCTATTTAATTCTTGTACTTGATCTATTGCTTCATCTTTCATTCGTAAACTAATATTAGCTGCCTGATTAGTCTTAGCAATGAAAATGCATAAAATTAGTTGCAGTGACATTAAAATTAAGATCATGGTTTTGGGGATATTAATTCCAAAATTTGCGTGTTTGATACAAAAATTAATTTTTAAAAATATATTTTTTTTCCCATCGGTGTTGAATGCAACAATGAATTGGTATAGTGCTCAACTGTTAACTGTACAGTAATATTGTTCCCTTTACTATCTTTTTGATGGCAATATTAATCCAACAAACCCGAAACTCTAGGCCCCTCGGGGTCCACTAACCAAAATATATTTTCTGAGGGTGTGTAGTCTCATAAAAGTTTCAGCGATTTGAAGCTTTGCAATCCCGCTTTCTCATTTCAGTGCGTTTAAATTAAAAATGTTTGAATTCTTATATATATATATATATATATGATTATTGGCAGGAGACAAATTCCTAAAAAAAGTACAGTAGCCATCAAGGTGTAATGAACAATACATTATATATAGGGTGTCCATAAATGATTACCCTGATTAAAGCATGCTATAACTTTTAAATAAACACTCGTATTCAAAAACAGTTTTAATCATAAGTAGATAAACATACAAAGATTTGATACATAGTTAATGAACTTAATAAGCTTCCACATGTGCACCCCTAGTGGCACGTAAAATGTCTAAACGGTATTCACACTCACGCCACACATTTTCCAACATTTGTGGGTTAACTGTTGCAATTGCATCCGTAATGCGTTCTCGCAATGTCTTGATATCTGGAACAACTGTTGCATAAACCAAATCTTTAACGTGACCCCAGAGAAAGAAATCCAGCGGGGTAATGTCTGGTGATCTTGGGGTCCATGGGATTGGCCCGTCCCCTGCCAATCCATCGATTTGGAAATGTTGCGTCGAGAGTTTCACGAACAACATGCGCCCAATGAGGGGGTGCCCCCATCTTTTGGAAGGTGACAGTTGGCTACCTGTCCTGCAGCTGGGGATGGCGTAATTGGTGTGAAAGCCGTTTGAATGTTTTCCACCGTCCATCGGAAACTGATGGTCTACCACTGCTCTTTCCCTTTTCCACTTTCCAAGAATTTTTTCATCCACGACTTAATTAACTTCACATCAGGTGGATTCTTTCCATACTTTGTTCTGAACCTTCGCTGAACACTGACAGGAGATTTTGTTTCTGCAAGCCACACAACACATTGTGCCTTCTCTGTCACAGACGCCATCTTAACTGAACAGCTACTACAGCGCTCCTAGCGTCGAATGCGGTAGACGAAACACACCAGCACAAACTCTATACGTGTACAAGATCACCTGTAAAAAGAAAACGGATGTAAGATTCGTCATTAAAACATGAGATCATACTGTTTTCAGGGTAAACATTTATGGACACCGTGTATGTATATATATATATATATATATATATATATATATATATATATATATATAAATCAGGCATGATCATTGATCATGCACGCGTTTCCATAATGCAACATGAATTTCACCAGGATTCGAATCCGTGACCGCTTGAATAGAAGTCGTGGCTTTAACCCCCATTTTACGACCAGGAAAAGCTAACACAACCTGGTGCATATTCGAAGGAACACAACACTTTCTCCTTCAAAAGGTGTTTTATGTGCTAGCCCACCCGCACTCCAGCCAATGACTGTATTTAATTAAAGTATCTGTAGTATAGCACTAGGACCCTATAGGTGGAGCCAATAATGGCTTGAGTTTCGAGACAATGACGGTAGATTTTCTATAAAAAAAAAAACTGGTCTGGAAACTTCTATACGAACCCTGTTACTTCGAACCCCTCTCTCGCATTAATTGTTACTTGAATATTGGAGGCCTTTATTTTCGTTTAAGAACGTTTAAGTGAAATATTGCAGACTAAATGTAATTTTCTGGTTTTTGTTTTTGAAGAAAACGTCGTGTTCCTTTTTCCATTTCACTGTCAAAGATTTTGCAATTGGTTTTTTTTTTCCTAAAAATTGCGCGATATTGTGAACAAACTTTTTTTTTTTTTTTTTTTTTTTTTTTTTTGGTGGTATTTTAGTTTTCTTTTGTTCGCATCTTGAAGGATCCTGAAGAAGACGCGTTTCCATGCCGTCTTTTCATGCCGAGTCCACTCTTCTCTTCCTCCTCCCCCTCCTCCCCCTCCTCCATCCATCCATGCATCTCCTTATTTTTTCTCCCCTTTTCCTTGCCACAACCCACATCCGTCTTCCTCTCCTTGTTTCCCTCTCGCGACGTGTGCAACTCCTCTCCCCTTTCTTCTTCCTGAGGGGAAGAAGTTTCTTTTGTTTCGTTTTTGTGGCACTCGAGAGGGCAAGGAGGAGAGGCGGTTGTCTCATTGCTGTCGGCCGACACGTTTTTTTTTTTCTATTCCTGAAGTAGCCCATTACTCCTGTAGAGCCTACCGCTAAGCAACTCTCAAGAAATTGTTCCCTTATAAATCAATAATAAAACTACGTTGCCTTAGGCTGCTATACAATATTAAATAATGCCCATTGCTCAGTTTGTTTACAAATGCATTATGCGGAGGTGTATCGGTGTATATTTGTTATCCGTGGACTTTGTAAAGCAGCCCAATCGGCCTCTCATCAAACGGAATACCTGCAAATCAATTTCCGCGATAAGTCCACCAGCCCCCCATCCAGATTGGGACCTCGCCAAATTTATTGCCTATTTTCCTCCTGATTTTCGGCAGCCGCAAGAAATTTTCGCGTTCGGTTGATGTAATTGATAAAAGTTGTGATTTAAGACTGTAATCCGCTGTTCCTTGTATTCTGTGAAAGCCAACAATGGTTGCTGTGTGCGAGTGAGCGACACATTTAATCCAGGATCAATGATAAATGGAGAGTATAAATCATATATTCAAATGAGCTCCACCATAAATAGAACACACACACACACACACACACACACACACACACGGTGTTTCAGGTCGACCCTAGAAATATGGAAAAGAAACACTTCATATTAGTTATGGAATTACTATGACAAACTTCAAATACAAACTACAAATTCTGCCAATTTGTAGTTTGTATTTGGTATTTGAAGTTTGTCATAGTAATTCCGGAACTAATATGTTTCTTTTTCATATTTCTAGGGTCGACCTGAAATACCCTGTATATATATTTAGTGATGTAGCGGTTGTCATTTTTCGTAGCCCTGCGGTTGTGGTTATGTACCCTATAACCTCGCATAATATTACCTAAGAATAAACAACAACATAAAAGATCGCGTTTTAGCCACACTTTTCAGTTTACAATATAATGACTATAATCTAAACTGTAAAAAGTGCGTTTCCAGGACGCGGGACGAGGACCCAACGCGTCTTGCATCTCCCAACCACTTTCCCCAACCACCGCCCATTCGAAAGTGGTTATATATATATGCAAGGCCGTAGCCAGAGCTTAAAAACAGACGAGGCGAAAATAGCCCTACTAGGGGGTCCGGGGCCATGCTCCTTCAAAAAATTTTTTTAATCCTAGCACAAATCATGCACTTTGAGCGTATGGTAACAGAGAGTGAATTGGACAATAATAACTTTTGCCTAAAGAGCGCTGGATTTGTACGACTTCAGGTAAAATCGAATTTTTGTACTTAATAATTAATAATAATAAATTATTAATTATTTTATATATATTTTATTAATTATAATTATTTATTATTAAATTAATAATAATATAATATAATTTGTACGAGACAGGTAAAATCCTATTTCTGTCAATTTCCTCAGATTTCCTTTGAATTCAATTTCCTCATTGATCCAAAATGTCCGTTCAGCCAGACGAGGCGGCCACCTCGTCTGCCTCAACGTGACTACGGGTATGATATGTATATACACACTATTTAATCCTTATATTTAAATGAATTGCTGGGAGACTATTTCAAAAAGTAATAGTTTTTCAGCTTTGTCCCCCTTCAGCCTATTCCTTTTTTCATCGTAGATGGTCCCTGCTCCACTAAATAATTGTTCCTAGAAACTTGAGGGAGGCCATCCAAGGTATGTCCGAGCAAGTTTGCTCAAATTTTTGTATTTCTTTTGATTTGACCTCCACCAAGCCAAAGCATCATCATCTTGTCCAATCCTTTTCTCTTTGTGATATTTCTCGATCATTTTTTGCGAGTCTCTGCTTGACTCAGTTTCGGTCTCGTCATCACCACTGGAAGCCACAAGAGCACTCGTTGAGCCCATTATTGTTATTGATTTACTTGTAGAAACTGATGCCTGGCCTAAATCAATCGGTGTTTTTTTTGCCGGTGGTTCACTGGCTCTCCGAGTCCGATGATGTTTGAGTCTTGTCCATTTTATCACAAAGATATCCCAATTTTTCCTGAACACCTTTTGTGACATGTGAAGCGGAAAAAAATTTGGCTTTGTATCTTGGATCCAAATAGGTAGCCAAAGAATACGTCTTTGCTTCTAGCCATCAAATCTCCTTGCTAGCTGTGTGCGCATTATCTCCTTCATTGTTTTGAGTCCACGATCAGCTTCAGAATCACCACTTCGAGGTTGCAGCACATTTTTCAAGGAAACGACGAGGGGAATAACCTCAGATATGGAAGAGGTGGAACTATTCAATCTTTTTGTGATATCATCGAATGGTTCCAGCACAGCCACAGTTTGACAAGAGAGTAAAGTCGACGTTAGTGAGTTGTTGCATTTTGGAGTTAGCAGCGCTATATAGACTCAGTGGTTCCTTCAACTTCACTGTTCTCTGCATCATGTGATAAGTGCTGTTCAGGTTAGTTCAGGTTGATCTAAGCGTTTCTGAATATTTTTTTAACTCATCCTGCGCCATCGTAGAATGGTTGAAATGAGTAGCGATGGATCGAAGTTTGGCTAACAAGTCACTGGGAGATTTTTGTGAGGATAATCCACTTTTGATTAAAAGTTTGCAGTTTATGAACAGTGCAGTCGATATTATGGACGCTAGTGAGAAACGAAGCTTTTATCATGTTTGCTCCTGAGTCGCGCATTACACAATGGATGGATGAATGGGCAATATCCCACTTCTGAAGTATCTGCTCAAATTTTTCTGACAAGTATTCTCCAGTGTGGCGATCTTCAAGTGGCATTATGCTGAGCACCAAATTGGTTCTCTTGAAGTCTTGATTCACTGCATGGCATGTCAAAGAGAGTAAAGACACTCCGCAGACCTGTCTGACCATGCATCCGTTGTCATGATACTTTGAATCTTTTAGAGGCTCAAGAATTTTGAACCCTTTCTTTGAAACAAGTCATAGATATCGTTGCACACAAGATCAGTGTAGAACTGACGCTGTTTCACTTTATACTGTGGAGCTGTTTCAGCCATGAGTCTCGTGAAACCTAAGTCCTCAACGTGGCTGAATGGCAAGTCATCCATTATCATCATTTCGGCTATGCGATAGTCCAGTGATTTTGATTTGGAATGATTCGCATCACAAATTTTTTACTTTTTCGAAGCAACTTTCAATCGTCTCTTCTTTCACTACACACTTCATTTCCTGTAGGGGTGTAAGAGAAACCTTTGATTCCTTTTTCTTCTTTGACTGTTCATTAGATTCATTTTCACTAGATATCACTTCATTATATTCCTTCTTGTGCATTGAACGCAGATGGTTTTTTAAGTTAGTGGTACTCCTTCCCTTTCGTGAATAGTTCTTATTACATATGACACACTTCCCTACATCGTTTGACACTCTCGAGAAGTACTTCCACACTGCACTCGTAGATTGTTCTATGATGGTTGCACCACAGTCTAACACTTTAATAATGGGTTGAAGCACTTAACGTTACAAAGATAGCGACGGAGAGCTAGCGCAACACAATCACCCTCACTCGTGTCTGAACAGATACTGAAGTTGGTGCTTTAGTTTAGTTTGTAACTTGGTAGTGAAGGTTGCCTAATTTCTAATAATAAAAAAATTTAGTTTTTATCTTTTTTTTTATTGCTTTATTAAATATAATTAAAATAATGCTTTTCTAGCCACCTAGCGTTGATAAATGTAAGTTATAATGCATCTATTCATCCAGTCCAAGTAGCAATTCTAGACATGTCGCAATTAGGGCGTAGCAAACTTTTACGTTTTTGCACCCATGAGTGAAGGCATGAGGCATGACAGGAACAGCATTTGGCGACGTTTATAGCATTTATAGCTATTACACTAACATTTATAGCATTTGGTTGCCCTAGTAAGAAGATATCCTCAAACATCCGCAATAACCGCACTGATAAATGCGGTTGCGGACAACCGCTACATCACACACACACACACACACACACACACACACACACACATATATATATATATATATGTTAAACACAGACCGTGCATGGAACAAGGAACTCTTCTGGGAAAATTAAATCCACTATAGTCCGAATAAGTAATGGTAAATGACAAATACCATAGTTTTTTTTCCTTTTTCATGATTTTAGCCCGACGTGGGCAACGGTCTCTCGCAAAGAGATCCCATAAATATAGCTTCCCTCACCAGCTATCTGCAAAGCAGACAGGATCCAGCTTTGGGACGTGGATCTAGGGTTTAAAGCAAACCTAGATCCCTACACTCAGAACCTCTATATAAGTAAAAGACTCGTTGCATTCACGTCGTGTTGAATAAATCAAAGAAAAAGGGGATAACTATTGTATTTTTAGCCAAAAAACCAAAACTTAAACCTCAACCGGGACATTGAGCGTCCACTTTTCAAGGCACGAAACACGTCCGTTTAGTATACACAAACTCAGAATGGTTCCCTGAGAACATTATATGTTAAACACAGACCGTGCATGGAACAAGGAACTCTTCTGGGAAAATTAAATCCACTATAGTCCGAATAAGTAATGGTAAATGACAATACCATAGTTTTTTTTTTTTTTTTTTTTTTTTTTTTTCCTTTTTCATGATTTTAGCCCGACGTGGGCAACGGGTCTCTCGCAAAGAGATCCCATAAATATAGCTTCCCTCACCAGCTATCTGCAAAGCAGACAGGATCCAGCTTTGGGACGTGGATCTAGGGTTTAAAGCAAACCTAGATCCCTACACTCAGAACCTCTATATAAGTAAAAGACTCGTTGCATTCACGTCGTGTTGAATAAATCAAAGAAAAAGGGGATAACTATTGTATTTTTAGCCAAAAAAACCAAAACTTAAACCTCAACCGGGACATTGAGCGTCCACTTTTCAAGGCACGAAACACGTCCGTTTAGTATACACAAACTCAGAATGGTTCCCTGAGAACATTATATGTTAAACACAGACCGTGCATGGAACAAGGAACTCTTCTGGGAAAATTAAATCCACTATAGTCCGAATAAGTAATGGTAAATGACAAATACCATAGTTTTTTTCCTTTTTCATGATTTTAGCCCGACGTGGGCAACGGGTCTCTCGCAAAGAGATCCCATAAATATAGCTTCCCTCACCAGCTATCTGCAAAGCAGACAGGATCCAGCTTTGGGACGTGGATCTAGGGTTTAAAGCAAACCTAGATCCCTACACTCAGAACCCGTTGCCCACGTCGGGCTAAAATCATGAAAAAGGAAAAAAACTATGGTATTTGTCATTTACCATTACTTATTCGGACTATAGTGGATTTAATTTTCCCAGAAGAGTTCCTTGTTCCATGCACGGTCTGTGTTTAACATATAATGTTCTCAGGGAACCATTCTAAGTTTGTGTATACTAAACGGACGGGTTTCGTGCCTTGAAAAGTGGACGCTCAATGTCCCGGTTGAGGTTTAAGTTTTGGTTTTTTTGGCTAAAAATACAATAGTTATCCCCTTTTTCTTTGATTTATTCAACACGACGTGAATGCAACGAGTCTTTTACTTATATAGAGGTTCTGAGTGTAGGGATCTAGGTTTGCTTTAAACCCTAGATCCACGTCCCAAAGCTGGATCCTGTCTGCTTTGCAGATAGCTGGTGAGGGAAGCTATATTTATGGGATCTCTTTGCGAGAGACCCGTTGCCCACGTCGGGCTAAAATCATGAAAAAGGAAAAAACTATGGTATTTGTCATTTACCATTACTTATTCGGACTATAGTGGATTTAATTTTCCCAGAAGAGTTCCTTGTTCCATGCACGGTCTGTGTTTAACATATAATGTTCTCAGGGAACCATTCTGAGTTTGTGTATATATATATATATGTAAGGTTATATATATATATATATATAATATATATATATATATATATAACCTTACAACCTTACAAAGGTTCCGCGCGATGATTTCTCATTTCGCGAAGGTCAAGCTTGTCGCCCCTCTCTTGAGTTGGCCTGGTGAAGTAGTGAGTTGGATTCTTGCGCTCTCCACCTCACATAGCCAGGTACGCCCGGCTCATCGGGGATTGTTCTGAGCCAGGCGTCTAGTCTTCTTTTAAAGATTTTCACTGCAACTCCCTTCGTGTTTCTTAGGTCTTTGGGCAACTGATTAAACAGTTTTGGTCCTCTCACTACAAAACTATTTTCTTTCAGGGTTAAGGATGTTCCCTGTCTCGCCTTCAATTTGGGAATACGACACAGTCTACCGCTTCTACTTTCCACTGTTGTTTGGGGAGTTATGGGATTCAGAGTAAGATTAGGGACTAGTTTCTCCATTATTTCCCAAGTGTTAATAATGGTGTATCCCTCTCTTCTCCTTTCCAGTGAATATAGGTCTAGTTCTCGTAACCTTTCCCAGTAATTTAGTTCTTTGCACCCATTGATCTTGGCTGTGAAGCTTCTTTGGATCCCCTCCAGCTGTATATATATATATATACACACACACACACACACACACACACACACACACACACACACACACACACCAGGGTGTCTCATAAGTCCGGCATCATAGGAGAAATTCATATTTTTCTATTTCTACAAACCATAATTTATGCTCGGGATGCCAATTTCCCGTCCACCATTCTGTTCAGTGATGAGGCTGTTTTTTATGGAAATGGTGAGGTAAATCGACAGAACACCGGCTACTGGTCTCAAAACAACCCTCACTGGTATACCTCTTCAAAGGAATAAGGTGCATCTCAGGTGATGGTATGTTGTGGCATTTGGAAGGATCGCATTATAGGCCCCCTCTTTTTCGATGAACATGTCACTGGAGGCACCTACCTACGTATGCTCAAGGAAGAAGCATTTCTCAGTGTCTTGAACGAAGATGGAAATTTTCCAACATGGTTCCAGCAAGACGGCGCTCCTGCACATTACAGCACCCAAGTAAGGAAATACCTGTACGAACAATTGCCCGGATCTCACGTCACTAGATTTTTATCTCTGAGGCCACTTGAAAGCGTTGGTATGCGCAGAGAAAATTAGGAATGTTGAACATTTGCGGCAGCGCATTATTGGGGCATGTAACACCATTACTCCTGACATCATTCACCGTGTGCTTGCTGACTGGGTATCACGTCTGAATTTGTGTATTGAAAACAATGGTGGACATATTGAGTACGTTCTGTAAATAAAAGCTTTTTTTTTTTGCTTTTTTATTTTTATTTTTCCTATGATGCCGGACTTATGGGACACCCTATATATATATATATATATATATATATATATATATATATATATATATATTATATACCGTATATACATACATACATACTGTGCGTGTGTGTATGTTCTTGGCTCATTTTCGTTGCAATACAATAAACATGCTTACATAATTTCAATATATAATGATAGAACATTAACAAATAAGAAATTTGAGGTGGGGCCCAGCCCCAGTAAACGAAACCTACAGATGCTGGGTCCATTTCAGGTTTTTCACTTACCCTGCTGATGCCTTGCTTTCAAAGACAACCTCTTGTGGAATGTTGTCAGCTAAATGGTGAAGTAAAATTGGGTCGGGGGCGGGCAAAAATATACCATTCGAGTATGTTTCTGCCCGGTTAAGAAGTCCGATCTGAGTAACTCGAATGCTTTTTACGAACAGAAAATTGTGTACCTTCTGAGACAGCGGTAGCCAACTGCAACCCACGGGCCGCATGCGGCCCTCCGTCATTGGCCCGTTGAGGTACATGCCCCTGACGTGTGCTGCAATTGTAAAGAAATAGTCAAACCTGAGAATAATTCTAACGCAAAACAGTTGCAATGATAAAATTAATGCGACACATATGCTTATATTTAAATTCGTTCCGAGATATTCTGAAATATAGTAATTAGTTAGTTTAATAATAATGTTTTATCTACAAGTTGTTTCAAAACTTCAAAACTTTATTAAAAAATGAGTACGAGTGACTGTTTTAAAATGTTTAAATATTTGTTATGGCATTAATATATTCACAGTACTCATCTGAATATGCCGTTGGAAGCATGGAGGTTTTTTAGGCAAAATTAATGGCATTTAAATTATTTATTAAAAGTTTCTTTACGCGTTCGACACACTGTCCGGCCACCGAAAAAAAAAATAGTAGTTTTGAGTAAGGAGTACCATTGTTCGGAGATGTCTATTTGATAAATGATGTTGAAACTTTGAAATAATAGACTCTTCTAGGTTATGTTTCAGAAGATCCCCAATTACTGTTACGCGAGTTTTATCTTTTTAGGAAAAGTAATTTATGGACCGTCCTTAATCGCCATAACTAGAGGCAATAAAATGGAATGACTTAATACCCGAAACTTAAGAATTTGAAATAGTAGAACTTCGCAGCTGTTTGACGAAGCTAGTTGCCATTGTACGTAAAATAGAAATTGACAGACGCGTTTTAAGTACGGTAACCTTAGTCTGATACACCATATTGTGTTTGTTAAGCCTCTATATGCGTAAATAAACACATCAAATTACCTCTGTTCTGAGAATATAAGGATGTGAAGAGAAATAAAGTAACACCACTTGAACACTCGTCTTCAGGAAACGCTGGTGTATACACGTGTTTGATTATCTCACGAAAGCGCGACAGTTTCACACTTTCAATTGTGAATGGCGACAGTGAAACCTAATCTAAATAACCTAGCCTAACGTAGCCTAACTTCATTTTGCTCCCTTTTTTCATAGTATGTTATGATTTTCAGTGAAGAAATTAAGTCAGTCTGGTGACTCCGCTACTGTCGCTATACGCACGTTCATGTTACGATGAGTTCTGTGCTGTATCTTCACGATTGTAGGAACTTCGTAAGGTAGCCAAGAACGCGCGCGCACACACACACACACACACACACACACATTTTCTTTGTCTGCTTGAAAGATTGAACTTGCTCTCAGTGGTTGAATAAGACTGAAACCACTTTGCTGTAACCATAGTAAAAAAATCTTTGATTCATTGGTTAAGCAAATTGTTTGAACTTGACATATATATATATATATATATATATATATATATATATATATATATATATATATATGTGGTGTCTCAGAAGTCGCGCACCATAGGCTTATGTAGCTTTATGTAATTGAATAATTAATAATGGTGCGCGACTTCTGAGATTATATATATATATATATTTGTAAATTAGTCTGTATACAACACATAGTTGTCATTACTTATCAGAAACGCTTTTTTTATTTGGAGCTTTGCGCGTTAACTGCATAAAATTAAGTTGTCGCTAAGCGTAGAAATGAAATGGGTTTGGAGGGCAAAAAACGGAGAAATGAATTGTGAAATTCATTTTTGTTTCCTTGTCACTCTTTATATAAAGTTCATTTTATCCGTTCGCTACTTAAAATCTATTTAAGAAATTTGCTACTTGTATTTTTTTCCCTTAATTTGGACATTGTTCGTTGGAAAGAAGCGCAAAAGCGGCTTTGTTTCACGGACAACGACTTCTCCAAACTTTATGCATTCGTGATCGACACACTCCGTAAAGAGTTTATTTAAAAAGTCCCTCTCTCGTCTTGTCCTTTCGTGAGGGGTTGCATATCGGTGGGGATGGTGAGTGGGGAAGTGAAAAATTGAAACAACGGAGGGGAATGGACATTTCCGAGTCTCGTTCCGAACGTTTCAATCATTTCTCCGTTAACACAATGCGAGCTCACGTATATATATATATATATCCATTTCCAGCTTCCATTCAGCCGTTTGCGGAATGTTAGATTGATTTATTATTCTTGAAATGAAGTTTGGAAGGCGTATATCTCACTCGCTCTCGCTTCATACACGCGTTGCCTCCGACTCGTGTGAAAACGGTGTTCGTGTTGGAGTATTTTAGTATACGCTGATAAAGGTTGATGGAAGATTAGCTTTTATCTTTTTTTACGCGCGTAGTTATTCATAGTTGGAAAAAAAAACGGGTAGCACTTCCGACTTTGGAAACATACTGCGCGTCCGTCCGGAGATACACTGAGGGTAAAGTGAATAACGGGAGGGAAATGTGAGCAAAGATTATGTACAGGTTGAAAAACGTTATCCGAAAGTCAGAAACGAGGTGCAAAAAATAGCGTTTCATTGTAACGAAGAGAAACGCAAAATAATGAAATGGTTGCGAGTACGTCGTTGCTGTGAAAGTAACATGGCGAAGGAAAGAGATGAATAATATAATGAACAGTACTTAAACTCTTTTGGTCATGATATGAAGAGAAGCGAAACAAATTCTATTCGTTAAATAATCGTGGAAATCGTATCAAGAATTGCTCTTCAGTTATTTTTGTTTCATTTGCGACTCTCAAATGAAAAGGAAGTTGGTAAAATTGGTTGAAACTGAGGCAGTTAAAGAGTGCAACGCTCGTTCATGCATGGGATGTAGCAGCTATCGTGGCTCAGATTCACGCTTATGCCCCGTGGCTGAAAGTAATCCGGTTCTTGTTCGTACTAAACGGGGGTGCACCACTGCTTGTAAGCATGAAGGATTGAAGAGGATACTTCGTCTTAATTGGCTCGACCTCTGCGTTTATTCACTGGAAAATATTCATCAGTGAGCATGAAGTTGAGAAATAAGCGCTTCATTCGTGGTACGCACGCGAGTGGGCGCATATATCGTATATTGGGGCGTATAAGTCGGTATTTTAAGCTTAAAATTATGCCCCTAAAGTAGGGAGTCGACTTATAGGCCCAATCTAAAAAATTAACCTTCCATTTTAGCTTGTATTTAAAGACAGATCTACCTATCATAGGTCCTCGTCCTGCATTAGCTCGCTTTTGGTCAACATTTGAATTGGATCCATAGGACGAAGCACTTGCAAATGGATCTCAGGATGTACGAGGGCCACTCAATATATTTTGCCCTACCTTTTTTTTTCCCTTTTCCAAGTTTCCTTGTAAGTTCCAGAAATTTTGTACTAAAGTAGTTACATACCTTTTTTACAAGTTTTATTTTTCCACATAGTCTCCATCCTTTTCTACGGCTTTCCTCCACCTCGAAACAAGGGCCTTTCTTCCTTACTGACTGTCCACTGGGTTCCGTTGGAGCCACCTCTTAACCTCCTCAACAACCTCATCGTCACTGAAACTTACTTCCACGAATAGCATCCTTCATTGGCCCAAACAAATGGAAGTTTGAAGTTGCCAGATCCGGGCTGTAGAGAGGGTCGGGGTGACGCAGTCAAGCGCATTTTTGTGATGGCTTCTCTTCTTTGCAAACTGTTGTGTGGTCTTGCGTTATCGTGCAAAAGAAGGACTTCTTCCAGTTTTCTCTCCGGTTGATTCGCTTTATACGTCTCTGGAGTCTGTACTGTAGCAATATATGCCTCTGAGTTGATTGCGTGTCCTTTCTTTATAATGTCCACCAGAATCACCCCTTTCATGTCCCAGAGGATGGTGGCCATAACCTTTCCTGCAGAGGGAGCCATTTTGAACTTTTTCTTGCGTGGGGAGTCTGCATGATGCCACTCCATGGATTGGCGTTTTGTTTCAGGTTCAAAGTGGTGTACCCAAGTCTCATCCCCGTCACATTCGTGAAAGGGCGTCATCCCCTTCTGTCTCGTATCAAACCAACAACTCGGAAGCAATTTCTTTTCTTTGGGTTTTGTGATCTTCACTCAGTTTGCGAGGAACAAACCGTGAACACACTTTTGAGTATCCCATTTGCTGAATTATCGTATTCACACTTCCTTCACTAATTCCTAACTCCAGTGATAGCTCCTTGTATGTGGTGCGCATTTTTGATGGAATGTTGCTGTTAGCACGTTGCACAGTGTGAGATGTCAGTCGATGCCGGGCGACCGCTGCGTGGCTCATCATCGAGGCTGGCTCTCCTCTCTCCGATGATCTCGCACGTTTAGATCAGCTTTCAACTGTGCTTCGATCAACAACAGCATCTCCGTAACGTTTTGTAGACGTTTGTGAATATTTCCAACTGTTTTCCTTCTCTGCGGTTAAGAACTCAATAACAGCTCTGTTTACGATGCGCATCCCTGTCAGACGCCATTTTCGAAACTGCGTTAACCATCGGTTTTATACAAGGAGGGAGGTTCAAACTGAAAAAATCCGGTTATGTGAAGCGCAGAAAGTTCACGCTTACAACCCAAAAGACATTTCAGCCCCATGGCCTATTATTTAGCTAATAAAAAAAGGTGGGGCAAAAGATATTGAGTGCCTCTAGTATATAATGAACTTATAATGTCGATGATAATTATGATGATGATTATGAAGGATTTGATAACTAATTTTTTACAAGGTTTTTACAAAGTTTTACTTTTTTATGTTGACAAGTTGGTGGTCGACTTAAACACCCAGAATAGGCTAAAATCTAAATCTGAAATTGAAAGTTAGGGGATTGACTAATCAGGACCGTAGACTTATACGCCTCAATATACGATAGTTGGAGTGGTTAAAGATGCCCTTCCGAGAAAAAAAGCCTACAGAGAGATCTCGTAGTCATGCAACATATCGTCACATTCAGTCGACAATGTCCTGCGGGTTAGGCTACATTAAGGATGATAAGAGTGTCGATAAAATGTTCTGGCGATGAAATACGTTTTCGTTTGTGTCATTTACGTTTCGTTGAAGTAATATTTTGGAAGGTTTTCTCTTAAGAAAGTGATTTGACTTACATTTTTGTGTTTCCAAGCACTTAACAATGAAATTTACGGTTTATTTGTAATAATTTATTTTATTAGCCAAACAAGACGAAGTTTTCGAAGGAAAATTGTAATAAAATTATTATTATTAGTAGTAGTATCAGTAGTAGTGATCAGGTAGTAATGTCTGCCAGAAACGAAAGCTGTGAATTCTGATTAATTAATGCAATACTAATTTTATTATTAAAAGGTGAAGGTAATGTCCCATATCCCCAGGAAGTGGAGGTTAGGGGCCTGAACCAGGGCTACCGTAGCCAGAGTCAATTAAATGAGGGTGGTCGGCCCGTATACATACAGAAAAGACAACCGCCCAGCCCTGGGCGGCACACCGCGGTTCGAACCCACGACTCAGAGGAGTCTCAGCACTGCCGAGCGGCTCCCTAACTGATTGAGCCATGGGATAGTGGATAATCATAAATATTTTATAATATCAGTTAACAGAAATAGAGCATTCGTCTCTAATCATTGGATACATCCATATTATTCTACGAAAAATTGATGTCCGTCGAGGTTGTCAACATGGTGAGTTTCGATCAGTCGGCAACTCGGCATGCATCATTTCATCTTGAGAAAAAATCTTTCCAACCAATTTCAGAAGAGCTTTTTAGCAATGGTTCAGTCGAGTGAAACGTCGATGCGGATTTGTCCTTTCCTTCCTTTTTCATTTCAGAAGGCTCACACTTAAGAATCTGGAGTGTCGCCACGAATAAGCGAGTTGTATTTTCAAAGTCATTCACTTAATTAGCCGCGGATTTGAATCCACTCAAAGCTGGGATTTACTTTATTATAGCATCACAGTGCTCCATTATTTAGTAGAGAATAAAATACGACATTAATACTCGTTCCCTTCTTTATATATATATATATATATATATATAATATATATTATATATATAACTGCAAATACGCAGTATAATTAACGTAAAGAACGACGCTTGTATAGGAGATATTCCGCGCAAGACGAGAGAGAGAACGAAACAAATGAAAAAAACGAGGTAACCACCCGGGAATCGAACCCGGGATCTTCCGATTGCCGGTCAGATATGATAACCACTACACCATGGGCCTCGCTCCCTCAAATGCCGTAATTCTTCTACATACGCGCAGAAACCAATGCCCAAGGGGGCACCTCCCGCATGCCGTAACATTATATACATTTAACTGCAAACACGCAGTATAATTAACGTAAAGAACGACGCTTGTATAGGAGATATTCCGCGCAAGACGAGAGAGAGAGAACGAAACAAATGAAAAAATGAGGTAACCACCCGGGAATCGAACCCGGGATCTTCCGATTGCCGGTCAGATATGATAACCACTACACCATGGGCCTCGCTCCCTCAAATGCCGTAATTCTTCTACATACGCGCAGAAACCAATGCCCCAAGGGGGCACCTCCCGCATGCCGTAACATTATATACATTTAACTGCAAACACGCAGTATAATTAACGTAAAGAACGACGCTTGTATAGGAGAGATTCCGCGCAAGACGAGAGAGAGAGAACGAAACAAATGAAAAAACGAGGTAACCACCCGGGAATCGAACCCGGGATCTTCCGATTGCCGGTCAGATATGATAACCACTACACCACGGGCCTCGCTCCCTCAAATGCCGTAATTCTTCTACATACGCGCAGAAACCAATGCCCCAAGGGGCACCTCCCGCATGCCGTAACATTATATACATTTAACTGCAAATATGCAGTATAATTAACGTAAAGAACGACGCTTGTATAGGAGATATTCGTTCTCTCTCTCTCGTCTTGCGCGGAATATCTCCTATACAAGCGTCGTTCTTTACGTTAATTATACTGCGTGTTTGCAGTTAAATGTATATAATGTTACGGCATGCGGGAGGTGCCCCCTTGGGGCATTGGTTTCTGCGCGTATGTAGAAGAATTACGGCATTTGAGGGAGCGAGGCCCGTGGTGTAGTGGTTATCATATCTGACCGGCAATCGGAAGATCCCGGGTTCGATTCCCGGGTGGTTACCTCGTTTTTTCATTTGTTTCGTTCTCTCTCTCTCTCGTCTTGCGCGGAATCTCTCCTATACAAGCGTCGTTCTTTACGTTAATTATACTGCGTGTTTGCAGTTAAATGTATATAATGTTACGGCATGCGGGAGGTGCCCCCTTGGGGGCATTGGTTTCTGCGCGTATGTAGAAGAATTACGACATTTGAGGGAGCGAGGCCCATGGTGTAGTGGTTATCATATCTGACCGGCAATCGGAAGATCCCGGGTTCGATTCCCGGGTGGTTACCTCGTTTTTTCATTTGTTTCGTTCTCTCTCTCTCGTCTTGCGCGGAATATCTCCTATACAAGCGTCGTTCTTTACGTTGATATATATATATATATATATATAGCTGTATGCTTTCGCAAGGCATGCAAACGGCTTTGAAATGTTAACCATCATCTTAAAATTTTCAAGGTATGCAAATGGTTTGTCCCCTTCCAGGTGCGCACCTAACGGATAGAAATAACTGCGTTTCCTCTGCGTCAATGTTTGCCGAAGGTTTCGCGACACTGTATACTACATGTATTCAAAACCAGTATTTCATAAGATTAAAGAAGTTGATACATAGAACGACCACAGTTTAATCACTTTTCATTGAGACTTCGCAAATGAAACTAGTCATGCACTTCGTGCGGAGGGTTGGCAAAAGGAAATAGACATTACAATGCTGGTCCTCAAGAACAAATGGCCAAGCTGATCAATGGAATGCCGGAACGTGTGTCAGCTTTACATAATGCAAAGGGGAAAACAACACGATTTTAAACCGAAGGTGTCTATTTACTTTTGTCCACCTTCTATATAACTTGATACAACAAGGTCATAATACCGTTTAGAGCTTTAGACACACTCTTATAAATCGCAAAGGAAGTCGTTAATTGTAAAATATCTTAAGGTTAAGACCATTCTCTCGAGGATGAGAATAATATTACAGAATCGAAGAGGGGGTGGTCCCCAATGTTATAGCTGCAAAGGGGTAATCTTTATTTAGGCAATCCTGTTTCAAAATTGCTAGCGAAGGAGGTTAAAACTACACTAGAATTTGGTAGTAGGAAATACAGTGGAAGGATGTGCATTTTATTAGGAGACGAACGGTCAAGAGGAAGGTGGTGACCTTTTGCAATGACCTTTGTTTCACAAACAAGACAAAGAACTGAGAGAATTAATCAAAAGTATAAATTCTAAATCCAAGTCTCGTTCATTTGTGTTTTTACCAATAAAATCACAAAATTTACAATTCACTATCCACTTATACAAAATTCATGCATAACTAAACTATGTTTAATAATTTTACCAATTATTTCTAGTAGAGATGTACCGACTGCGAATTATGGCCGACTACCGACTAGTCGGTTTTCAAAAGTCGGCCGACTATAAGAACTCATTCTTATTTAGGTTTGCAGACAAAAGTATTTTAATTTCAATGCTGCTGCACACTTGTTAATTTTTTTCAAATACATCTGTAATGCATATGCAATTTAGAGCTCCTGGTATAGGTTTCATATAAATTTAATGTACCTCAATGGCGACATCACTCGTTTCACTATAATAGAATATTGTTTGTGTGTAAATTATTTCAAAAGGAAACAAATAAAATGGGTTATGTTTTGTACTTATATAAACTCATAATAATGATAAATTAGATATTTAGTAAACATTTAGCAACTTAGCCGACTACGAATAGTCGGCTTGAATAGGCCGACTGTGCCGACTACTGACTATTTACCAACTAGTCTAGTCGGTACATCTCTAATTTTTAGGTTTCAGGAAATCCATGCACCGTAAATATTAAAGGGAAACTTTCCTAATGTTTGTGACATCTCATCTGCCACCAAATTATGCTGTAACTGTTTCATTGATATTATACGCAGTAATAAAGTGAATTAAATTCATTTTCAAGGAGAAGCGAAAGTGACTGTGATTTGTAAGTATTTGCCCAACAACAACAAAAACAGTTTTCAGTAATATCAGGTAAAACTAAGTACGAGATTCAAAGGTACTGTATATTTGTAGAAGAGTATACCTGGTAACCGGGTAAAAGTTTGGTGCGTCGTCTCTCTTCACACGAAGGTTAAGTTGGTGGTCCCACCTCTAGGCCTAGCCTTAGTAACAAGTTATTCTCCAGCGATCTCCATCGCACATAGCCAGGCACACCCGGCTTGAACAACGGTTCAGGATCGACCTGATCCCGCCTCATTTGCAGGATTTGAAAACAACCTGGCAGCGGTGGGATTCGAACCCACACCTCCGAAGAGATTGGTGCCTTAGACCGCTCGGCCACACACACACACACACACACACACACTTGCGGGGTCGACCGGGGATCGATCCTGACCCGTCGTTCGAAACAAATAAGATAAAATAAAGAATCTCACTATTTTACCTGCTATTACTGAAAACTATTATGAGTGGTTGGGCAAATATAGGCCTATTTGCACATCAGTTAGTTTCCTTTTTCCTTAAAAGTTCATATGATATAAAAAAAAAAACACCGTAATTTGGCGCAGGAAAGTAGTTTTAATTTTTTCACTGGTTTGAAAACTACAGAAGGAACGAAGGTATGCAGAAAGTGTCCATAAAAGTAGTTTCGAGAAAACCAGAAATGGTTCCTTCGCCGTTCGCGGGCAAATGTAGATGGATGAACGATGTGAGAACAGAGCTTGCATTTCTGCCCTTTTTGATCAGTGAATTAGTTAATTCCGAGGCGAGAGCTCGGTAAGGAATCTGACCCTTTAATTTGCTTGTTTTGTGATGTTCATAAATTTTTCGATGCGGGCCTTTCGTCTCTATTAAGAATGTACAGTCGGTTAAAAAAACGTCTTGTCACGGAATTCCATATTTCTCGCTGATGAATATAAATTTAGAGCGTTAAAATATTAAGGAATGATCACAAGCATTGGTTATATTACTATCAGAAATGTTTTATAAAACAATAACAAGTTAGGATCAAATACACGAAAGGGATGAAAAATACTTTACATCTCGCACACATTATTCAGTAAGTGTATAGTCGATAGAATTCGACTATATTATTATTATTATTATTATTATAATAATAATAAAATATATATTGCACTGGAAAATACTACACCAACGATGAGCAAATTCACTAACCCACCGTGGTCCACCAAGTGATTTCTTTGGCCGTTGTGCTAATTTTGATAATGTTGTGGATTTCCTTTATTTGACAAATTAGTGAAATTGGAGAGTTAACGAAACTTTTAACAAGTATTTTTAGGATAGTTTGTACGTCCCTTGGTGGGTTTCTGGTTGACCTACCCATGGTTGACTTCCACCGACTGCTGACCCAGATGTCAAATGAGAACGAAACGACACGGTGATGTTAGTGACGTGTTAATACAAACAAGATGGAAAAGAATCGGTCGGAGAATGTGGCTAAACAATTCGTTGATGTTAATTTGTTTCACGAACGATTTTATAACACTGTAAAGAACATCGAATTTTGCTCGTGTGAACGCTTTGGCGATTAAAACTAAACTTTCTAATCAAAATGAAAAAATGTAAATGCTTTTTAATTATTTGAAGTTGTTAAATTGTAATTCTAAATGTAGAACGTTTTTGTAAATTGTGTTATCAGTTAAGCCTTTATTCAATTGGAAAAAAAAAAAAAATTCCATTAGGACCCGGCCACATTCTGAGTTTGTGATCTGCCCTTGATCATAAAAGGTTGCTCATCGCTGGACTACACTGCAGAATTTGGCTTTGAGATATACAAATGGTTCTTTGTTTAAAAACTGTCTTAGAAAACGAATTGAGGTTAAATTTATAGTCACACGAATATGTGAACAATCTGTTATTGGGCTAAGAACGTATTGTATGTTTAGATTCTCTCTCTCTCTCTCTCTCTCTGAAAATAATACCGGGTGATTACAAATGATCTCCCGATTTATGAAAACTAACAAAGCTACAACGAAAAGCACGGTATACAAATAAAGATTATTTCAAGGAATTTTTATTTGTAATATTGAACACGTCAGAGAGAGCCCTAAAGTTTTAACGTGTTTTGTGATCTTACTGCTGAGAAAGTGTACGGTTCATTCTTCTTTGCTGAACAAACAATTAATGGTATTTACCGCGATATGTTACAGTTGTGGCTGATGTCCAAGCTACTAGAGGACAAAGCTGATGTGTAGTTTCAGTAGGATGGGGCGTTACCCCATTTCCACAATGAGGTTACAACATTCCTGAATGAGTAATTGCTTGATTGTTGGATTGTGCGTGGGGGGGTCCCATTCCTTGGCCGGCTCGTTCGCCCGATCTAATCCCCCTTGACTTCTTCCTCTAGGGCTGTGTCAAAAACTAAGTTTTTGTTCCACCAATGGCAACGACTTTGGAACATTTGAAGGAGAGGATACGCGAGGCAGTTAGAAAAGTTCAGTATGATATGCTGCAAAATGTATGGAAGGAAACGGAATACTGTTTTGATGTGTGCAGAGCCACAAAAGGAGCTCATATTGAACTTCAATAGCTTGTAAATAAAACATTTTAAGTTCTTTTTTATTTGTATATCTTGCTTTTCGCTGTAGCTTTGTTAGTTTTTTCATAATAAATTCTTGAAATCGGGAAGATCATATGTAATCGCCCTGTATAACAATTACTGGGGTGGTTACAATAATTATAAGTTGGAACATTCAAATGTTAATTGAATTATTGATATGTATTTTTACTGAATTGGCTCTTGAGCTTCAGGCTTTACTGGGCTCGCTCTTTCGCTGGTTTATAGCAACAAATTAACCTAAAACAAAAATTGGCTGATATTTGTGTCTTGATTATTAATTATCATATTGGAATGTACGATGAAATAAGATGCGTCTCGATTTCCGATGCAAATATCTCTTCTTGGGATAGGTTATAGCTAACAACTCAGAATAATAATTGAATTATATATTATAATAATTATCACTTTTATATCAACGCACGGACTATGCAGGAAACAAGAAACTTATTTCGTGTATTGAAATAATTATGTTCAGTAAATAAAAATTACTCTTTTAGTTACAAAATTTATAATTTATGCACTGGTGACTTTTGCGCCACCCTGTATTATATAAATCCCCAAGTAGCACCAATAGGAAGTAACGTTTTTACCGATTAACTTCTATTTTGCAAATTGGTCGAACTTTCTTGTAGGAGATACGTTTTTGAGGTTAAGTTAGGTTAACCTAACCTAAAACAAATCAATGGGGTGTGTAAAAGCATGAGGTAGCATGAAATAAGAGTAATTTGTTTTCCAGTTTTTTAATTAAAATCCAAATGCGGGTGAAATTTGAAAAAATAAATCATGTACGTAGGATAAAAATGCTTTCTCTTAACTTTTTAATGGACTTCCCCATCTCGTCCTCTACCTTAACACAAGCGTAAGTGATTAAAAATTTGAAAACGCAACATATATGACCCGTAAGAGCTACTGGGTGAAAATAAGCACGGATGAAAACTCACGCAAAAGTTTGAGCGAAGTGATAATTTATGATAATATATACAGGGTGGCGCAAAAGTCGCGCATCATAGGAATTTTCAGTGCGAAATTAAAAATAGACGAGAGGGTGAGCTTGGTTTTAATGCATGGAAAATCAGGTACAACAAATTGATGAATTGGTACAGAATTTAAATTCTGTATCGATTCATCAATTTGTAGTACCTGGTATTCCATACATTAAAACCAAGCTCACCCTGTCGTCTATTGTTAATTTCGCAACCATCGTCTACCTAAAAGAAAAAATAATATAATGAACACTGAAAATTCCTATGATGCGCGACTTTTGCGCCACCCTGTATATAGCTTGCAGACGTTCCATACATAGGTCAGGCTGGTGACCCCACCTCTAGACCTGACCTGACATCAGAATTGCTGTTCTGAGCTCTCCACCTCACATATCCAAACACACCCCCGCTCAACCGGAACCGTCCAGAGCCAGGCGTCTGGTCTTCTTTTGAAGATTTCAACTTTGACACTTGTGATGTTTCTGATGTCTTTGAGTAGTTGGTTAAATAGCCTTGGCCATCTGAGAACCAAGCTATTTTCTTTAAAGAGTTAAGGATGTCCCTTATCTGACCTTTAGTTTGGGAACACTACACATTCTACTTTTCCTATTTTCCAGTTTTTTTGGATGGTTATAGGGTTCAGTTTAAGGTTAGGTACTAGTTTTTTATTTCCCATGCGTATATTATGGTGTATCTCGCTCTTCTTTACAGTGAATATAGATTTAATGTACCGCCTGTAGTCGTTTTCACTAATTTAGTTCTTTGCAGTCATTGATAAATTGACTGTGAAATTTCTTTACATTTTTTCTAGCTTATTAATTTCTTTATATATATATAGGGATGACAAGACTGAGCAGTATTCAAGTTTTGGTATGATCAGTGTTTTTCAGCAAGGAATCATTATATGTCTTTTTTTTAAAGGTTCTCAGTATCTGTCCCTTAATTCTTTTTGCCTTTTTTATCATCTAATTTTGTGTCTCAAATTTCGCGTTTTTGGTCATTATAACTCCTAAATCTTTGCTTTTGTTTTTTTGGATTTTCTGCTTATTTGGGGCATAATATACTATTTGTTTTAGTTCCTCATTCTTCTGTCTCAAGAGCTGAAAATTTTCGTTGTTAAATTTCATGTTACTGTCTTCTGATCATACGAGTATGTATATTCTGTTTGTATCCGTCTGTAAGGATTTCACATCTTCATTTCTAATTTTTTTGTCGCTGTTTGTATCATCAGCAATTGATGTTACTGTACTATTATTCGTTATTTTGTTGTCTCTGTCTGTTAATATGATAGTGAGTATGGCCAGTACTATTCCTTGTGGTACTGAGTTTCGTCCTTCCGTTTCTCTTGATATTCCTTGGATTGTAACAAACTGCTGACGTTATTATACCAGGCATTGTTATACCATGATCATACTTATGGAATGTTTTACCAAAATCCATGTATATAAATTCATCATCGTTCTCATTTTTTCAGTTGCATCAATTTATATTATGATTCTCTATTAGTTGTGATTGGCACGATTTTTCCCGATCGAAAACTGTGCTGGTCCTCATTGAATGCTTCCTGTCTCTCTAAACAGTCTTAAATTTTTTCTCTAACTATACTTTAAAATATTTGGCGACATCAGATGTCAGTGACACTGGTCTATAGTTCTTTGTTTGATATCTTTCTCCTTCTCTATATATAGGAACAATGTTCGCTGTCTTTAGGATGCCCAGTACTTCTCCTTTTAGTTTTTAATCAAAAAGGCGTCACATTTGTCCGGACCTGCAGCTGAATGTGATTTCAGTTGTACTATAGTGAAAACCGTTATATTCTCTCTCTGTTGACTCTTTTCAGATAAGGTATTGCGATCAGATACCACTTTGTCACTTCTTAGCGTACTAAAAACCAGGCTTGCCAACTCAAATTTGATATTTTGAGCTAAAACTGCTTTTAAAAATGGCTAAAATCGGCTAAATTTTTTCCATTTTAAGCTAAACTTATGGCTAAAGAAAATTTTGTTCTTTTATATTGATATATACTCAGTACAATTTTATTTATTAAAAAATGTAAATTTAAACCATAAAACAAAAAATAATAATAAACTCACCTGATTTAAGTATCTAAGAGTTGAATATCTTCATCACACACAGTTGATGTAGAAGGGCAAGGATCATCTTTGGTAGAATATGATGCAATTGTACCTATAACTCGCAAAGATTTTTCTGGTAATTCGTGTTCACTACAGTATTTATTGTGCCTTTTTAATTCAAATTTGACGGACATTATAGCACTTAGCATTTTTAGTTCCATTTTATTTCTCAATTTAGATTTTATAATATTCATACTGCTAAATACCCTTTCAACTTTGAGTGGATCCTAGGGTCTTTGTTGGTCTGAAACATTATAACTTGGGCATTGGAGTGTGGTAATATTAAAACTGAAGTTGCAAATTCTGAGAGTTCCTTAAATGGGTTGCATGCAGATGCATCTTTATTAGGGTTATGACTTCTTAATTTTTTGTCATAAATATTGTTTCCTGTATCATCAATCGATGAACTTTTGCTTGAAAACAATAAAAAAGGGCCTAATTCTTCAGAATTAAAAAAAAATGTCACCCCGAAAGCAAATATAGTATATTAGTTACAGGTTTATTTTAAGCAATAAGTAAAACAATTAAAACAATAATAGAGTAAATGTATAATATTGTATTTGTATAATTAATATGTATTGTATAGGTATAATGTTGTATAATATAAGTTTATGTATAATAATTGTGAAATAAACATGCAAATTTCTACTTATTTTATTAATTTTTTATTTTTTATTTTGGGGTGAAGTTTTTTCAAAATATATCGAAAAAACTGTTATTTTCATTGTCAGGGGGCAAAAGTTCACCAATTTATGATCAAAGCTGGGCACTTGCGGTATTTTTTGCGGTACTGCGGTACTACCGCACTACCAAACCGGTACCGCATAACGCAGTACCGCAAAGGATCGCTGAAAGTACAGCAGTACCGCTACCGCATTCAAATTTCCCGCGGTACTTTCCGCGGTACCGACAAACACGACTTTTCAAAAAATTAACACTTTTTTTGAAGTAAACCTTATTACAGGAGTACAGTAAGACGAATGCTGCGTGTGTTGCATCAGCCTAACTCTAGACACGTTAAGTTTTCGTTCAGAACATGTTACGTTGCCATCCTATCACAACGCCTCAGTGCAGTGCTTGCTTTTGAGCCGGTTGCACGTGTGTTACATATCTGTGACAAAGATCGATTTTTAGCCATTATGGCAGAAAGTTCAGGTGCGAAATCGCCGATATGCAATTTCTGAAAATATGTGCTATTACTTGTGTTGTTCTTGTGTGCAGTACCGCAGTACCGCGGAACGCACCAGGGGGACCTGAAAAAGTACCGCGTAACGCACTGGGCATGCTGAGGTACCGCAGTACCGCGTAACGCACCCCCAAATTTTGGTACCGCGCCCACCACTGTTTATGATACAGGAACATGAGGTTACAAAAATGTCATAATCCTAATCTTTATATTGCAATACTTCACCCCAGAAAGCTTCAGTATTACTTTTATAATTCCAGTCAACTAAATGAAGCTTAAGCCATTGGTATTCAGAAACAGATATGACTTCTTCAGATGCTCCCATAGATTCCATCAAACTGACAATGGATTCTTTAACTGGTTGTAGTGCTTTTCCAACAGATAAAAGGGAGATATTTTTGAGAATGGTTAAATTTTCTGGGAGCCTTTGCTTTAATTGCTTGAATAAAGTTAAAAGGAAATGTTGGGACCTTTCTCTCATACATTTTTCTTCATCTCTTGTTATTTTTCCAAGATTTCTCAATTCTTCAATTTTTCTCTCAAATCTATACCCTAGATATGGTTTTGGGTCCAAAAATTCTTGAATATCTGAAGAAAGGGGGTCCACTTTAGCAGTAGGAATTAACTTGCTAGCAACTGATTTTATAAGAAGTGTAAGATCATCTAGAAGTATGACTTTATCAGCTGTAGCTGATTCAAATAGTTTATTTTTTTTGAACTTCAACAAGAATTGGATGGAAAAAGAGCAGATAAGCTAGGTTCTTCTCATCTTTGTACATCTCATATAAAATTTCAGAGGTGTAGCACTTTTCTTTATTTCTCATAATCTCAGAATGAGTTTTCAATTCAACCCACTGTGTTATTACCCTTCCAACTGCAGGTTCAATAGCTAACCATCTGGTTTTTGAATCACTTCGAATTTTCAGTGGGTTTTCACCATCATTTTTAGCTTTATATAAGTTCTTATAAGCCAACTGACGTGATGATGAAAGAGAGGACCATTTGTGTGTCTCTGCTATAAGAAATTCTAAATTTCGTGGGAGGCACTCTGAAGAAGTATGAGAAACAGCTAGCTGAAGAGAGTGGCATACACATCTAAACAAAATCAGCGATGGGACTTCTCTTTTAAGTTTTTGATATACACCATTATTGATACCTATCATGACACTAGCATTATCAGTCCCAATGGCTACAAGTTTGTTCAAGTTAAGATTTTTACTTACCAGTTCACCTTTTAGTGCTTTAATAATACCATCAGCATTACACTCTTCTAATTCCACAAGATTAAGGAAAGTTGAGATAACCTTGTTTTTAGATCTGCTATAATAAATTATTGCAATCCCAAGCATTTTATGAGCACTAATATCATTAGATTCATCTAAAAGTAAGCTAAATTTACCATCTCCTATATCTTGAATCAAGTCCTCCACAAAATTAACACTTAAGACATTCTTAATGATTTCGGAGCATTTTGTTCTGTGCATTTTTAAATTTGAGGTAATTTTACTGTCAGTAATTGTGTTTTTGCACATTTCAACTAAATGATCAGTGTTCATAATAGCAGAATGGCATGCTAAAAACAAAGCAATATTTCCTTCCAACTTAGCAGTATCACTACACTTTGGCCTACAGAAACTGGTTATAGGCAGCGTTTTAAATGGAATTGCATTGATATGTTTTTTAGATTTCATGTGATTTATTAAATCATAGTATTTAGCATTTATGTCACATTTGCAAAACTTGCAATGCGCTCTGCTAGGATTGGTAGGAACTTCACATAACCAATTCTTGAATAAATCATTATTCGTCCATTCTTTTCTATATTTCTGCTTATAATTTATATCTTTAGGCATTTTGAGGGGTACTGAAAATTTTCACTTTAAACAATTTTGCTAATCATTCACGTTAAACACAGTGCTACTATAAGCTCACTCAGAATCATTAAAACTGGCCTGGCCTGAGGCGCCCGCGAAAATAAAAAACAAAAGACAGGCGGGAATTTGTCGCGAACATGTTTTCTAAAAAAAATTTGGTACCAGCTAAACCAAACATGGCAACTTTTATAGTCTACTGTAAAGACAAAATAATTGTAAAGACAAAATAATTAAAAAATTATGACCTGTATTTCAATTAAATATAAATAATAAAATTTCAAATTAGCCATAAAATGAAATTACATCGGCTACAAGATTCTTTAAATATGGCCAGAATTTCGGCTATCCGCCAATGCAGTTTTTTCTCGGCTAGATTTCAGTAAAAGTCGCCAGATTTGGCCGAATAATGGCTAAATTGGCAACACTGCTAAAAACAGATTCATACTGAGCTCTCAGTATTTCAAATATTTCCTTTAGTTCATTATTTTGATTCCTTAAGGGCCCGATGCTGGCGCGTTTTTGTTTTTCTTTTCGCAGAGTTATAGAAGTATTTGGGTTTTCCCTTTATTACTTATAGCATATCTTGCTCATCCCTTTCTGAATGACCGTTAAGGAGAGATCGTATTTCCTCAATCGATTCTCTGTAGCTTTTCTTGTACAGTTTTTCCTGCTTTTTTGGAAAATATTTTCTTAAAATTTCCAGCATCTTTTTTTCTTAGACTACTCACATCTCTTCGTTTGTTTTGTCCTCAAATATTGTTTTCCATTCTATTTTGAGCAATATTTGATCTTTCCCATTTATAGACTTGGAATTTAGATTAAAAATCTCAGATTTGCTTCTTTCTTTGGTGTGTACATTTTCTTTTAAGGTTGTTGCCATATTGGCTGATATTTCGATAATGTTGTGGTCAGATATCATTGGAGTTATTTTTATGCCATCAATTAGGTTATTTTTTTCTGGTTATCTCTATTATTTCTTATGTTAACATAAATTCATTCGTTAAATCGATCAATATATTCGCTTGTTCCTAGTCCTGTCTTTTGCCCCTTTGTCTTGGTTTATACATATATTTTTTCCTATCCTTTTACGTTTTATAAATGGGAAATTAAAATCCCCGCAGTGTTCGGAGGTCTGTAAATGACTTTTAATAACACGTTTAGTTTTCAATTTTTCCTGCTAAAAGTTCAACATAATTGTTAGATTTATTTGTTATTTTATCTGTCATATGACTCACGGATGTATAAAGTACAACCACCTTTTCGTCTTTCTGTCATCTCAGTTCGTAGTATGTTACAACCATCGATTTGTATTACTTTTTTTTATCTATGTAGTACTCTGTTTTCACAGATTTCGTTCATAAATCCTTTTGGGTATGAAAATTTGTTTTGTAAGTGGTTCGTTGTTAGCCCTTTGGATGTTTGCCGGGACCATTTTTATGTTTTCAGTTTTGCGTTGTCCTTTTTCTACTAGAAATTCGTTATACATCACTGTCGCATCTTTAGCAGCCCTTTGGTCTTCCGAGAAAGATTCGTTTCCGTTTATCTATTCCGGTATCTTCTTGCTTGATAGCAGCGATTCGGCTCGGAGGTTCTCAATTGTGTCGACTGTATGTGTTATATGAGGCTTTGTGGCCGTATTGCATCAGAGGAGAAAAATTTTGTTTCACGGTTTTTTTCATAGGTTTCTTTTCATTATTCCTATAATCCTTAGAGCTTCTTGGGAGGTGATGGTAATAGCATTTTTACAGTATTTGTAGCTCCCATATGTTGCGTAATTCTTGCAAATAGTCGGGTGGGAGAACTTGCAATTGTCACCGAATTTACAGTGATCATTATTACACCAGTAATAGAAATTACCCATGGCTTGGTGTTCATATAAACACTGTCCTTTTCTGTGTCTGCAATTACCCTTTCCATAATAGATGTGTATATTTTCTTTCATAGTCTTCCTCTGGGCCTTTGTTTTTGCTCTTTGTTTCATTTCATTATTTGGAAATAACCGCTGTATATTATCGAGCGACGTCTGAGCTTTGTGTGCTAATTTTTGTTACCTCTATTTCCATCTCATTTTTGCTTCCTTTCTTGTCACTGTCTTATCCACATTCCCTTATATATATATTATATATATAATATATATAATATATATATATATATATATATATATATTATATATATATATATATATGTGTGTGTGTGTGTGTAAAATCCACAAGATAAAAGAAAAGTGATTCCAAGGCCTTTCGTGTATTCAGAAGTACACCTCGTCAGGAATGAAGGGAAGAGGTGAAATGACGAAAATATATACATATGTACAACGGAACAGAAAACTAGAAAGATTACCCTGATTAATAAAAGTTGATTAAAGGGAAAAGGTATTTTAACAGGATATTGTCAATTTTATACATTCCCACACTGTTATTGAAATTATTTTTAAAATGGATAAATGCACATTCTAGAATATTCCTTTCAATTATATCTGTTTTTAATGAGCGTTTTAGAACTATCCCACTTGTTACTATGATTACATCTATACATATGGTTAAACAATGCATTAGAATTATTTGCTGTTCTACACGTATATTTATGCTGTTTTACCCAAATATCTAATGTTTTACCCGTTTGGCCTATATATACTGGAGTTACATTGTGTGTGTATATATATATATATATGCGCCCCCCCTCGGTGGTATAGTGATTAGAGTCGCTAACTACGAATCCATTGGCCCCGGGATCGAGACCCGGTGATGGCAGGCGGCGCGCAGCAAAACCCAGCTGTTCATTCTTCCTCACAATAAAAAAAATTTGATTGGTAGATAAATGGGTACCCTGGGTAGCCTAGTGATTAAGAAGCTGTGCTGCTGGTGGGGCGTGGTTCGGATTCTACGTTAAACTGTAGGTCCATGGTGGAGTGACAAGCTTGACCTTCGTCAGAATGAACAATTCGGGCGGAAGCAAAATCAAGGTTAACCAAGGTTATACTTGGCAATGATGGGCGTATCATGAATGGGTGCACGAGTAGATCGTTGCTTTGTAGAAACGGTTTGGTCTTTCTTTTAAACTTGTTTTTTCAAAGCATGTCCGCCCAATTGTTCGTTCTGACGAAGCCCCAGCTTAACGTGGAATACAAACCACGACCCGCAAAGGAAGTCTGAAATTACAACGTCCTACCCTAGACCCCATTTCACGACCTCCCGATTTAGCAGCTGAGCGTTCCCAGTGGTTTTATTTTTTTAGAAAAACCTAACTCGAAAAAACCTAATATTTTGGGTTTTTCAAAACTTTGTTTTGTTTTCCCCTTTTAAAAAAACAAAAATATATTTTTTCGACAGAAACAACTTTTTTATTATTTACTGTAGAAAAACGTATTTTAGTCACACAAGCCTTTTTTAGTATTTATAATAATATAAGGTAATAACTCGTATATTTTAGGTTTTTTTATTAATTTTGCACCACCAAAATTAAAAATATTACAAACGTATCAGAGAAGTAATTTCAGTGATTTGGGTTCAGCCAAATTTGTTTATTTTTGTGATAAACTACCAACCAGTAGTTGATTATATTATACACTATTTCTCTCTCTTTTTTTTATGTACTTAAGATAAAATGTTTACTCCCGTAAGAAATAAGATTTAAAAGGATTAAGACAGGTAGAGAGATATCAAGAGATACTAGATAGTGACTAATAAATATATTAAAACTTGAAAGGTTTATAATAATAAACCTCCCATCCTGTCTATGCAAAATATATTAATATAATAATAATGACAATGCTTATAAAAATAAGAGTTGAGTACATATTTCTAAGAAAACTGTAGATTAGATGTAGTGTTGCGTTAATCATTGTTGAGCAAAGTATTGTTTTTAATTTTTGGCTCTATATGAAATTATTTCTCGTTTCGTACGTCTCTGTTTAATATCTAAATAGTTAGCATATAGCAAAATTTCAGCAAAGGAAGAAACGCATTAGAAAAAATAGATACATTAGTGAAAAAAAAAAAATCATTACATAAATTGAAAGAGATAAAAATACCCAACTTTTTTGGGGCTACATGGAAAATTCTGAAAAAAAATACAAGTGGGTTGGGCAAAAAAATTTTTTTTTTTTTTTTTGCTATCACTAATAGCGCACCCCCCGTGTTGCTATTTGTGGGTTAATATAATTTTTTTTTAACTAAATTTCGATTTATAAAGATTTGTAACGAGAAGTATGTCAAAATAGAGTTTTCATTTCATTGATAAATTCTCCTTCGTTACAGGGTATCTCCTTCAGACATTTTTGATTGGATCCAGGAATAATTTCGTTTAAGCATTTAATCTATAAATGAAGTACGATATATAATATATATATAGATATATATATATATATATATATATATATATATATATATAAAATAATTTTTAATCAACATAATTACATGAACTATCGGGTGTTTTTATTATTAGTGAAACCATGAAACTTTTAATAACTTTGCGCCCGATCATGGCAAGAGTTTGTACGAAGAAAGGTGGGATTATGCAAAACGCAACAGTCTCTTGAAAGCGACAACATGCAAAATCCACAAATATCGACGTTCTAAGGCCTCGAACCTGACTTTCCCGTGACGTGGGATCGTCGCGCGGAACCACTACAAGGTTGAAAGGTATGCTCAAGCGAGAATTCTCCATGGTCTCCATAAAACACCTCTTCATGCTTCGAAAATTGTTGGGTGTGGAATAACTGCGACGAAGGTTATTAGGTCAATGCGTTTTCCAAGGAACCTTTAACGCGTCAGTACATGGCCATAGCTGGTGCATTCGTAAATCCCCCGAAAGACATTGAACCTACGCAGGAGTTACTTCCGGCAAGACTGAATATGGGGACATTCTCCTTTCCAATGCGTATAACGTCTTCGCAATTATTGTTTGATGAATGAATAGAGAGGAAAGTGAATGTATCTCGAAGGCCAATTATGCTCTTCTTTGTAGTAGAAATTCTCACATGTATTTTAGCGATGGAATTATGGAACATTTTACTGAATGAATTAAAATCAATCAATGTTTACTTACCTTTTATTATTATTTATTATTATTATTATTATTATTATTATTATTATAAATATATACAAAAAAAAAATGACGCTCCTTTCCCAATTACCCGAAAAGGAAATGGCTATAATAATATGAATAGTAATAATAATAATATATTATTATTAATTATTGCTGTTGTCATTATTAAAATTCTCATTATCCCTAATTATTTCTCATGTTACTAGAAATTTAATATTCATACTAATTACTAATTTTATTATTTTTTTTATCATTCTTTTTACAGCTCGACATTCATTATCCCCTTCTATTATCAACTCTTTATAGTTGGGCTTTTGCAAATAGTGGTTGTACGTGTAAGTTTCTGAATATAGGCATATGCAAATTAATTTCCGCATGATTATAAATGTTTTATTAGTATCGTATAGCCATAATTGTGTTATATAGCCTTCACACACACACACACACACACACACACACACACGGGTTTACTATAATTGCTATAATGAAATAGCTGTAATAGAAATGACCTTTTACAGTGATAACTCTTTTTTCCAAGTGTATGACTTAGGGTGTGACCGTTGCCCTCCAAAAATCAAAAAATGGTCCTACAATGCTGTTCAAAGTTTTAGTGTTGTGTATTTATCTAGGAAACCCCTGTAAATTTTCTTGGAGATCGGTGCATGTTTGAGCTAGCACCGTCGTACCAGCAAGTATTGCTATTTCAGCTTATGAACTTCATAAATAAGTGTGAAAATAGCACATTTTATCAGATTTTCATTTCCGGGTCTGGAACGCTGACCGACAAATTTTCCACGTATTATTTTATTGCATTTAATTTTAATGATGCTCTTTTCTTTTCCCTTGACAGTGATTTGATGTTGTGAATAGAGAATTTAATCATGGATACACGGCAAGATGATGAGTATGTCAGAATGTTATTGGGCACCGTACCCCGAGAAGAAGAAAAGGAAATAAAGGGATGCAAACTGCCAACTAATAGGCAGGTCTTACTATGTCTGTTAGCAAACCTTCGGGATATGCATTGGGACCAGGCTTTATCTGCCACCATTGACAATGTGCTTTTGCATTACCAGAAGGCGAATGTCCCGACCATTACAGGCAGGAACAATATTGGCCGAGTGATTAAAACTTACTATGACAAAGACTACATGATGCTTATGAAAAAGAATGAGGATAGAAGACGGGCTGATGATCCTGGAATTATGAAGTTTAAATCAGAATTGAGCCTGACGATGAAATTTTATAAGAACACAGTGTTGAAAGACATGGCGGCTGCGAAAAAGGGGAAAACTCAGGCCGAACAAGATGCCATCGATACTGACATACTCTTTATGAAAAGCATGCTAAGTGACAGAGTAGCTACCTACTCTGGGGTAAACAAAGTACTCACAGAAAAGGTTCAGAAGTGACAGAAAAGGCAGATGCGAGAAGAGAAGCGACAAGAGAGAGAGCAATGTGATCATGCTGAGAATGTACAGGCTGATATTGATTCACCTATTAGCTCTGATGAGGACGATGACATTGATGAGGCCAGCACTGCTGAACCAAAGAGAAAACATCGGAGAACAGTGAAAGAGGGAGTTTCAATTTTTGTGCCCCATGATATTCTGAAGTCGGCAGAACTTGTTTCATGCAGTGTTCGAAACAACATCTCGCCGACCCAGCTGAGTGCAATTGTGTACTCCCTTGTATCTGCATGTGGTGGAGATACATCAAAACTGAGTCTAAATGCAAGGACGGCCCACCGATACCGAGCTTCCATCGTGTCAGAAATAAGTTTAAAAATCATGGATGAATGGCAACCATCAGACAAAGTACTGGTGCACCGGGATGGTAAACTTATGGACACGCTGGATTCCAAAGGCACTGATGACCGCCTGCCCATTCTTGTGTCTGGTGTCAATGGCACAAAGCTTCTTGGAGTCCCACCTCTTCTGCATTTGACTCAAAAGCTGGCCTGGTTCAAGGAGACTTGATATCAACAGCAACCAAACAACTTCTGGTCGATTGGGAGTGTGAACAGAATGTCGTTGGTATGGTTTTCGACACAACTTCATCCAATACAGGTAAACCTATTTCAAACATCAGCGTGAATTTATCACGACATTAATACCAAAATACAGTGAATGATTTAACAGAAATCTGCAAAAAGCACGTGCCTGAAATGGTGGCCTTAAACTACAATTACATTTTTTTTCAGGACAAAAAACAGCTGCTTGCGTCTCCCTCCAAAAGGAATTAGAGCGTGCCGTATTCTGGTGGGCCTGTCGCAGGCATGTGGGCGAAGTCATCCTAGGTGTTTGCTGGGATTGCTTGAAAGTGGAGGGCTCTTCAAGTCCAAACATAATGGTTTTCCAGAGGTGTGTCATAAGCTTTACAAAATAACAAGGAATATTATTATCTAATGAACAAATTTAGTGGAATTTCTTTTATTAGACTTATAAGATATACTAACACCAAGCAAATGATCGATCATATCAATCTTAATACCCCTAAAACAATATTATAGATTAGTACGAAATACAATAATCCCAATAATTGCATTTCTAGGTTCAAGAACCATTTCTCTCAACTGGCGTACAATGAAAAAAAGAAATACTACTACCCCGCAATGCCTGGAGTGTTTGAGGAGCGCCAGCAGGAGATGGCTGACTTCTTCCGTGAATCTCTAGCCCAACCATTTACACGTGGCGACTACAAGGAGCTGGTAGAGCTTTGTCTGCTGCTTGTAACTAAAGGATCCGAGCCAGTGAACTTCACAATGGTCTACCCCGGCGCACTTCACAAAGCAAGGTGGATGGCTAAACTGCTCTATACCCTCAAGATTGTTCTTTTGTCAGGCCAGATCAAAGAGCAGTTTCCCAAAGCCGAGGTTGTGACTAAAAGTCAAATCAGCAAGTTAGAACGGTTTGCTGTGTTCACAGTCGCTGTTTATGTCCCATGGTGGATTGTTTGCCCCGTTCCAGCAAGTGCGCCACTGAATGACTTGAATTTGGTCGAAACCTTGGCTGAATTTGCCCCATATGACACCACAATAGTTGACAAAGCACGTGTGGCACTCGGTAGACACACTTGGTACCTAACTGAGGAGTTGGCCCCACTGGCTTTGTTCTCGTCCCAAGTACAAGAAAGGACAAAAGAGGAGATGAGGAAGGCCCTTCTTTGCCATGAAGGCACTGAAGTTACTAAGAGAGTCGGGCTCAATCATGGGGGCTATGGAAAGCCATATCTTCCGCCTGTCCCAGAAAGTGGCACTGCCCTGGTGGACCTAATTGGGCCTGACTCAAGCCGGTTCTTCACCATTTTAGGCATGCCCTATCAGTTTCTCCACAGTCCAGCCAGTGAATGGGCGGATCATGACGACTACCTGAACATGAAACGGGTTGTGGACAAGCTTCAGGTCGTCAATGAGGCTGCAGAGCGTGGTGTAAAACTTTGCCATGACTTTCTTAATGTTGCCAGGGATGAGGAGTGCTTTCAAGAAGTCCTTCAAGTAGTTGAAAATGACAAACTCCGCGTTCCTAATCAGCGCAAACGATCATCTGTTTCCGAACAGAAATCATGGCTTCTTGCTCTAGAGAAATAATACCTTGTGAATATATGATAAAACCCTTAATGTACCATGAGAGAATAAGAATGATTAACTTTTTTGTGTTAGTGATAACAGCTTTTAATTAAGACAGGCAAATGATTTGTGTTAATATCCCTTATGATGGTTGTGTAATCTCATATATAGGCGCGTATGCCGTAAGCAAAATCGCTATTTTTCAAATTGCTGGTGCTCACTCGAATATGCATGAATCTTCAAAAATTGCACGTGGGTATTTTTTATGTCAATATGCAACACCAAAATTTTGAACAGCATTGTAGGACAAAGTTGGGGCAACTGTCACACCCTAGACTGTATGTATTGAAAGGTAAATGTTTAAAATATAATGCAGTATGTTCTAGTATCTAGTGAGTAAGTTTCCTTCAAATTTGGTCTTCTATAAAAAATTTTATGTATAAATAGATTTCATCCTGTAAAGCGTGTACGCTTGCTAAAAGGTAGTTTACAATATATTTGTTGTTGTAATCGAAATTATACTCATCTATGTAAACTTCTGCGTATATTTGTAAATAAAGAATTGAATTAAATTCAATTTCGAAAGATTGTGGTCACCAAGATCTCAGAAATCATCAGTAAATTTCTTTCTTATTTGTAGCTATTTGAAAGGAAAGAACAAACGACCCGCGATCGACCGATAAAACATTTGATTGGCGGAAGATTTCATTGATGAACTGTCTTGGCAAGAAAGGTCGCTGAGCCGCCTGCCAAATATATACTGTATCTATATATGATAGATAGTGTTTTCTAAAAAGTGGTCACTTTTTTGTCGGGTTAACAGAACCACAGTTCCAAGGATAACTAAATGAAACCGAAATCTTATTAAACACTTTATATTGCCCTTAAAATGAGAGGTAGCTTATTTAAATCGGATGAGTAGTCTCTAGAAATTCATCTTGAACAATAGTTAAAAAATGAAGTTGACTTCATTAAGCATGAACGAAAACAAATTGAATAAAACATTAACGCAGCAAGTGTTCAGCCTATCCTCCATTATTATCAGTGACCAATTGTAATTTTGTGCGCCACTGGGGACGTTTCGTTGACAAAGTTTACGGACAAAATATTCAAGACGTCACTCAACTTCAAGAGTGTATGGAATGAGCTCGATCAAGCCATCATTTCTACATCAGTTTACCAGAACGCTACAATTGGTCATTTGGTAAAAAAATTCCTTAATTTTTGCTAATGGAAATCAGTAATGTAATTTTTTTTTTTTTTACCAAATTCAGTCATATTGCATGAAATTTATGAAAGGAAATGAGCTGAAAACCTTACATATCATACATATAGACTTTTAGGTAGGGATGTATCGATATCGCCTTATAGCCGATGACCGATACCGATAATTAAAAATAGTATCGGCCGATAACGGATACCGATATCCAGCTAGGGTTTATTAGTTTGTCATATTTTTGTAACATTCATAATTTATTTTCTGTGTTGAAAAATTGGCAGCAAAGCAATAATCCTTTTCATTAAAGATGGCAACACTGCATTAGCTGTCATAGTTTTGTTTGTTATACAATTGGATTGCGGGCCTCTGTTGGGCTTAGTAAATGCGTTTTTACCAGCTAGCTGGATTAATATTGTGAGCTATGACTACAAGATAGTTTTTTTGGTTTTCTAGCTTTATATCTATTTCTCAGAGGATTTACACTTGTTTGATTGGCTGTTTGAAAAGCAAATTGGGTAAAACTTATGTGCTACATTTCTTAGGACCAAGGCTATGAAAAAAAAAAAAAAAAAAAAGTGGTAAAAAAATAAAATATTGGAAATTTCATCTTTTAAATAGTCTTTTATTCATAATTTTGGAAAAATCATACTTTTGAAATATCGGCCGATACCGATACCGTTAAAAATCTACCAATATCACCGATACAGATATATCGGTACATCCCTACTTTTAGGTATACTATTTTTTATATATAAAACAATTTATTAATTATATAAATTGGTTATATAAATTATTAATTATATAAAAAAAAATACTATAATACAAAGTCCGGAAAAATAAAAAGTCGGGTTGCGCGCGTTCCGTGAAATCAACACACTGTGCGAGGTGCTGGCACAATTAACACAGAGCCCTCAGTCCCAACTATAATATATATATATATATATAAAACAATTATTACCTTTAATTTCTATAAACTGGATTGATTGAGTTGAAATTAACAAGAACGTAGATTGTAAACTGAGAATTTTGACTGACAAGAGTCAATGAAAAAGAAAATGAGGGAATCGGGAAGCGCGAGGGTTCCCAACCTCGGGGTCATGACCCCATGGGAGGTCGTTTGGCAATTTCCGAGTGGTCGTACAGCTGGAAAAACGTTCAACGTTGTCGGTCGCGGGCGCCCTTGTCAAACGAAAAGCGCCAGATGCTATCTATCTTCATTGCATGAGTCATGGGTCCCAAATTCATTATGGGGAACCCATGCCCGGTTAGGTTAATTGAATGCCCGGTTAGGTTAATTGAATACCCGGTTAAGTCAACTGTATGCCCTTGACAATTGGTTAGGTTAAGTGTTATTTTCGTTAGTTTTAACGAAAATATCACGATTTAACCTAACCATTTGTCAAGGGCATACAGTTAACCTAACCGGGCATTCAATTACCCTTTGTGGTATCCAACGCCATAGGCGATTATACCCGGAAAGGTAAGTAGTACCAGGTTAGGTTACTTTTGCCATGAATATTACTGACGAAAATAGGTTTTTCTGGTGTGTTTCATGCTGTTTCAATTGATTCTGGTCTTTTTTAGCCCACAATTTCCCTCTTCTTCAAAGCCCTGGAGGGTGGGGGGTTATCTCCATAAGGGTGCACTTTCGCCAAAAATGAAGGTCAGATTTAATTGAAACAGCATGAAATACACCAGAAAAACCTATTCTCGTCACTAGTTTGAGTGGATGTGCTCTATCGAATCTTTACCAATATAAAATAGGACAATTAATAAAATAAAATTAAAACTAATACAATAACCTAATACAAATGTTTGCGTGTATGCCAGAAAGAGTTAATTAACTCGCGTCTTTTCAAGAAACTCTGCCAAGACATGGACTCTGTTCATAAAACCCTCCTCTTCCACACGCAAGTCCGCTGGCTGTCCAAAGGCAATTTTGCTCTACGTGTTTTATCACTCGGAGAGGAAATAAAATTCTTTCTCGGTACCTATCCAAAACAAAAGGATCTGCTCTCAGTTTGGACAGAGGATGATTGGGAATTACGACTAGCCACTCTACGGCTTGGTTCTGATTAATCAGATAATCATTGTTTCGAATTTAATCATTAATTAATCAAAAAAATATTTTAAGAAAATGATGGGAAATGATTAATTTTCTTCATAATTTCACCATCATTTTACCTTACATTTTGTAATGTATCATTTGAATTTGGTACCTTTTTGCGTGTATAAACTGTCTAATTCGCCCATGCCTGATTTTTTTTAACTAAAGCAAACTAAATGTTTGAGCAAAATGTTTTCTTCGGTCTTATCTCACGCAACAGAAACAATAAAGCTCTTCCTTACTCTTTTCAGAAGTATATAATTTTTAATCAGTTAATCATTGATTAATTAGAAAATTTCATCATTCATCACTTTTTCCTAAAAATGATTAATTAACCATACCCTCCTAGCCACCTTGTAGGTATTTTCTGATAACTCAACTCTCTGAACTTTGAATTACGAGGGAAAGTAAGTTTGATCATCGATTTTGTTGAGAAAATCAAAGCCTTCGTTCGTAAGATTGGAGAAATTGGAGGCGCAAAAGTGGATTGGGTAACTTCGCCATGTTGGAAACAGTATCAGAAGTTGCCGAGGAATGTGATGGTACAACGCAAACTTTAATAGTTGAGCACCTGAAGGCTTCAGAACAGGAGTTCAAGAAGTACTTACCGCAGATATTGAGTAAAACATCTCGGCTACTAAGGAACCCATTCACTGCCTCACTGTCAATGCTGCTGCTCAGATAGAGCTTTTGGGACTCCAGGAAGATTCAGGCGCCAAGATCAAGTTCGAAGCTGAAACTCTCACAGTTTTGTGGTCATCGATGGTAGTTAGCAACCCAAACTTGTGTGATCAGGTCTTCCGTCACTTCCTACCATTGTGAGGCTGCGTTCTCCGGTCTCCTCCACATGAAAACAAAATTTCGAAACAGGCTGCAGGTGGAGCATGACCTCCGATGTACCCTCACTGTAACAAAACCTAGAATCAAGAAGCTTGTCGAATGTCGATGCTATGCAGCATCAGCCATCTCGTTGAATTTATAAAAACTTGCATCTCTGCAACCCTTGTGAAAGATGACTTCAAATAAAGGTGTATTTTCCTCCCGTCTTTTTTATAGTCGTAGTAAATAGCAGATTTTTTATTTTGCGAATTGTAGAAAAATTTATATATATATATATTTTTTTTTTTTTTAGTTCAGGAAGAACCGATTCGCCTCTATTTAAAGGGTATATCTCAGCGGAAAAACAAAGAAAAAGTGAGAGGAAAGACAGAGGAAAAAGAAAGGGTGGAGGGGACAGTCGAAGTGGAAAAAGACCAAGGACTGTAGGGTCGAGCCCCATCATCCTTGGGTGCTAGGGCCGGGAGGGCGCACGTGAAACCTCCAGGAACAAGCACGTACAAACGAGCACAAAGAGCACTCAAGAGCACGAGCTTAGAACCCCCTTGCGGGGATATATATATATATATTTTTTTTTTTTTTTTTACAGGGAATCTGTGTAACAGGATTTTATGGAATTCTTAAAATATTTAGGGATTTCATGTAAGGTTAAGTCGTGATATTTTCATAGTTTTAACGAAAATATGACGACTTAACCTAACCAGTCGTCAAGGGCGTACAGTTGACCTAATCAGGTATTCAATAATTTTCCCGAAGGTTTAACGAAAATATCTCGACTTACGTTACATGAAATCCCTGAACATTTTAGGGAATTCATGAAATCCCTAGTTACACATTCCCTGTTATATATATATAAGTAAATAAATAATGTATGCATTATTATATTATACATTGAATAAATAAGTATATATATATATATTTAAAAAAATTAAAGGAATATCTTATTTTTATCAGTATAAAAAGAAGCCGTGAAATTTAGACATATATCTTATCAATTTCAAATGATTGCCTCCACTTATATATATATATCCACACCATTACATACATCACCTCTCTATCCAGCACCACCCACCGATAATACAACCACAGTGGTATCAGGTGCCGCAACCCCAATTCTCCCAAATGCAGCGACATCGACCTGGAAACGACCACTATATAGGAAAACGGAACACGGAAATACACAAATATTCAAGGCCTCTACACGGACCATGCAGGCTGCAAATTACAATACTTACAGAATTTAGCTACCGAATCCAGCATAGATATTATATGCCTAACGGAAACACTTGCATAAATGCGAAAAAGGCTGTAAAAACTGTATCGAGGATACTGAATTAGCATTGCTGGACTACAACATTCACAGAGCAGATAGAGTAGCTAGACGAGGGGGAGGGTGTTGCATCTATGTGAAAAACACACACATGTGAAGTGAAGGTAAACAAATCAAACAGCACAGTTGAAGTTATTATATTAGGAGTAAAAGAACTGAACCTAACCATTATGAACATCTACAGACCACTAAACACCAAAAAGTGAATTCCAATTTGCTACAAATGAAATAGAAAACATATTAAAATTACTTGAAACTCCACCAACAAATATTCTAATTTTCGGAGATTTCAATTTCCCATTCATAACATGGAAGAAAAATGATGAAGTTATATATGTCGAGAAGTTTCATGGCAACATTACTAAAGATGATAGAACCCAAGCAACAGTGCTATTAGATATTATGGAACATTACGCCCTTACCCAGGAAATCTGTGAAGACACGAGAAAGGAGAACGTTTTGGATTTAATCTGGACAAATAACAGAGAGATAATAATAAATAAAAAAGTAACACACACAAAGTTCTCCGACCATAACCTCATCGAGATACAATTGAAGTTAGCACCCAGAGGTCCGAAAACGCATCCTAGAGAGGCAGATGGAATATTTGAAGGCTTAAACATAAATTCAAAGAAAGTAAATTGGGAATTGCTACTTCGCGAGAAGACTCCACAAGAGATACTATGTATAATAGAGACTGAAACCAAACCTATAATACTGAAACATATTCCAGAGAGACAGGAAAGAAAACGTAGTAAGCTCGAGAGAAAAATCAGGACACTATTCAGGCAACGAAGACAAACCGTCAAACATCTCCACAGATGCAGAACTGATGCAAAGAAACAAACTAGAGAGGAAACTTGGCGAAATAGAAATGGACCTAAAGCAAACATTCATACATAGACAAACTAGGAGGAAAACAAGGTAGCAGAAAACATAAAAAATCTCAAAATACTTCTACACGTTTGCGAAAAGGAAAATGCATTGTAAGGAGAGTATTGGTCCGTTGATAGACGGGAAGGCCGAATACACAAATGACCCGAAAGAAATAAATGAACTGCTTAGGGAACAATTTAACTCTGTGTTTAGCACCACTAAGTCCGAGATGGGAGTGGAAAACCCAGACGAATTTTTCGACATAGATACAGATCAACCAATAACAAATTCCAGCATAAACCTATTAATGGACTTCGAGTTCACGGAAGGAGATGTAATTACGGCCTTATCACAGATGTGAGAAAATTCAGCGCCAGGGCCAAACACATGGAGTGCTACGTTTCTAAAGAAATGCAGAGAGAGTATTGCCAAACCGCTATACTTACTATGGAGGAAATCACTCGACACAGGACAAATTCCACTCCCCTTAAAGAACGCGAACATTGCCCCCCTATTTTAAAGGTGGTAACAGAGCAATGCCCAAGAATTATCGACCAGTGGCTCTCACCTCACGCCTTATAAGGTGTTTTGAACGTATAATTAGAGGCAAAACTACCTACTACCTACAAGAAAAGACTTATACAACCCATATGAACGTGGCTTCAGGGCGAGAAGATCATGCCTGTCACAGCTACTAGACCATCAGGAGAAAATATTAGAAACATTGTGTCGAGGACAAAACATAGATGTAATATATACGGACTTTACAAAAGTCTTCGATAAATGTGACCATGGAATCATACACACAAACTTAAGAATACAGGAATTACTGGAAAGCTAGGAAGGTGGATATTTAATTTCTTGACGCAAAGAACATAAAGAATGGTGGTGAACGGAGTTAAATCGGGACTCTCGGAAGTCGTGAGCTCTGTCCCACAAGGGACAGTATTAGCTCCCGTGCTGTTCATAATAATGATTGCAGATATTGATGCAGATATTAAGGACAGTATTGTATCATGCTTCGCAGATGACACAATGATATGCAAGAAAATATTGAACGAAGATGACATAAGAAAATTACAAAACGACATTGAAACAATATTCCAGTGGGCAGAAGGCAACAATATGAAGTTCAACGAAGAAAAATTACAACTTCTAAGATATGGTAATAACAAGGAGCTACAGAAAAAAGGGTACAAAACTATGCATGCCAAACAGATAACACCAAATCCACAAGTCAGGGATCTTGGAGTAATAATGTCGTTGGATACAGAATTCAGAGAGCACTACAACATCAAAATTACAACGGCTAGAAAAATAATGGGAATCATCTGGAGGAGCTTCCGCAGCAGAAAAGCAAATATCATGCTCAAATTATGGAAGAGTCTAGTCCTACCAATAATTGAGTATTGCTCAGTACTCACAAGCCCATACAGAAACGAGACATTGCAAACATTGAAGCTATACAAAGGACTTTTACGTCTAAGATAGCGGAAACGGAAGGTGAAGACTACTGGTCTCGACTACAATCCCTGGAACTCTACTCTCTCGAAAAAAGGCGCGAGTGGTACACAATAATATACATACGGAAAATACTTAAGGGCTCTGTCCCTAACCTTAGAAATGAAATAGAAACAAAGTGAAATGAGAGAAGAGGCAGATTTTGTACGGTCCCATCTGCGGTGGGACAAGGGGCCATGAAAACGAGGATGGAAAATACCGTCAACATACGAGGCCCAAAGCTTTTCAATGTCTTACCAAAAGAAGTGAGGAATCTCCAGCACCGACCTGAATAACTTCAAGAAGCAGCTGGACAGATTCCTGTGCAAAGTCCCTGACCAGCCATGCGTGGCTGGCTACGAGGGCAGGAGGAGATCAGACAACAATTCTCTCCACCAAATCCCGCAAATGAGGCGGGATGCTCTGAGGGATGTCGATCCTGAACCGTCGTTCAAACCCCTAAAGTGTATATATATATATTATTTAAAAGAAAAATTTCCTCCCGTCATTTTTATTGTCACAGTAAATGGTATTTCTTTTGGAATCAATAGGGTTGGGGGGTCATTATAAAGACAGTCTTGTGCAAAGAAGGTTAGGAACCACTGTGATAGCGGAACACAGTCGATATTAAAAAGTGTTTTTGCTCCATATTTAAATACTTAATTATTTTGTTGATTGGGAACAAGTTGAGAGTAAGATTTCCCCTTCTCCAGGTTGGTTGTCTTCTGTTTACTCCCTCCACACCGTCGAGAAGAGGGAGGAGCTCCTCGAATTTGTATCGCCATTCATTCACTTATTCGGTGTGTTCCCGCCTATTATAATTAAATTCTCCGTTCTCAGATCGTATATTATCGCTTGCTTTTTCTCAGATTTATCCGTTTTTCACTTCATTCGCATCTTCGTTGGAAGTACGGGTTGTCTACAAATGAATCGTACAAATTTAGCGTATTTCGGATAGAATGTTTGATTCTTTTGTGGGCACCCTGTATTTTCTGCCTTCTGTTCTCATTTTCCTTCGGTAATCGTTAGTTTCGTGTGTACACACGAGTAGGAAAGGAAATTATCCAGTATTTGTGGAGCTATGTTTATTCTACAGTACAAGACATTATATATTGACATTGTTTTTTGTTACATTGAGCTGGATTAGCGTAGGTTAGGTTAAGTTGTTAGAGCCGTTGCAGTTTCCCATCGATAATATCTGGATGGGTTCATATTTAGATGGTCGGTATTCGGACGCCTAAACATATTAAATTGAAACACGCGTCAGAAATATATGAAGCGTGTATATTGGTTCATATCGAGTTAAAATTTGATTTGCCATTATTAAACGTTAATCACAACATTGTGTAAACCAGTATAGATGTCATGTACGAGTATATCTTACGTAATGTGTTCTTTCTGAATAAAGATTATTATTATTATTATTATTATTATTATTATTAACTTTATTTCTTTTAAACTTTTGTACGAGTTAGGTGCCTCTTTTCGGTATCACGTGTTGTTTTAAGGCTTGCGTTAATTTCGATAGTTTCCATTTTAATTAACTTAGAAGTTCAATTCATTAGGAACGGAAGTCATAATTGATCATTTGATTGAAGGAGCTCAATAATCAGCGAATTTTTCGCTCCGCTCGAAAATAATTTTGCGCCAAACATTCGAGTTAATGATTTGTTTTCGCTTATTTCCTACTTCTCCGAAATACAGACGAAGCTCACGTTTCAGTCGGAGTAATATTCAAATAATGGGAGTGAAAACACGATTAAAATTTCATGAACATTTATTGAAACTGATTGCTGCTAAAAGTTGTTTTAGGTCAGAGAAAACGAGAAGGCTGCCAGCGTATTGGCTTATAATAATGTGCAGAGGCTTCGAACCCGCATTAGTTATGTATCAGATTTTGATGGGTGTATATATATATATATATTAGTGATGTATCGGATGTCAGATTTCAGACATCCGCGGATGCAGATGCCAAACTTTGACATCCATGCGGATGCAGATGCGGATGTTCATGCATAAATTTGTCAGCTTGATATGATAGTTTAAATTCATACTTAATTTATTAATTGACTTTCGATTTTTGGTTAGTTATAAATACTAGATATTCGATGATATTGGATATTATTATTTTGTAATTATAATTTTTTTACATACACTTTTTTTTCGACGAGTTTTCACCAAACAACTGTGTGTTACCAGGATGCGGGACGGGGACCTAACTTGTCTCGCATCCCACCAACCACTTTCCCCAACCACCACCCTTTGGAAAGTAATGTGCTTATGACATTATGTCTTGTAGCATGAACAATTAATTATACAAATACACAACAGACATTGCCAGTTACATTAAAGATCAAATGAAGGCTGCACACGTTTCAGTATTTGAACTGAATGAGGGGCAAATTGTGCTTCAAAAATAGCAATTTACTAAATAGTATACATTCGCAGCATCCGCACCCAGCAGGTGCGGATGCGGATGTTGAATTTTCTGTGGGTGCGGATGAGGCTGTGACATATATCACTAATATATATATCTATATATGATGCAAACCCACAAAGAAAAAAGTTATTCCAAGGCCTTTCGTATATTCAGCAATACACCTCTCGTCCGTTTATTGTATCATTCATTCATTTCACGTGTTTAGGTGTGAAATTCATCCCATATATATATATAATATATATATATATCCTAAGGGTTTACAATATAAGCCAGCGCCCAAAGGATTATGAATGAGGCTACTTGGAATATAATAAGTTGACAGATCTGATTGATCTATCTCACATAATATATATATATATATATATATATATATATATATATATATATATATATATATATATATATATATATATATATTAATGTATGACGTGGTTTATTGCTTATTTTTAGGTGTGATTTATACCGTTAGTTTAGCCTGTTTTTTATAAACCACATCATATAGATTTAACCCAAGGTTAAATATATATATATATATATATATATATATATATATATATATATATATATATATATATATATATATATATTCTGATTATATATATTCTTATTTCTCTGTCAATTCGTGTAGGGGGGTAATTATAAACCTTTCACAAAAAATATATATCGTCACAGATCTTACTAAAACAGCTACAATACAACAATGAAATTTTGGCAATCATGAATAATTGTTTGGAGAAATGACACTTGAGACACTGATTCTTACTTCAAAAATTTGATATTTAGAATTAACACCAGTCACTTAAAATGCATAAGCCAGTTAAAATATGACTGTTAGCCAATTTTGGCATGGAATCATTTACAATGAAAAAGAATGACACTTGATAATAAGACAATTAAGTAAAATGCATAAACACTTTAAATTTGACTGCTAGCCAATTTCAATCTACAATTGGTAGTTATTTAACTGAATACAGCCGTATTGTAATATGCCAGATCATTTAAAATGAATAAACGACAATAATAATAATAAGTCAATTAAAATTGTATTATTATTATTATCTTTTAAAACAACGGTTGGTTGTCTACCCGGCCTTTTGACTGTATTTTGTACATAATACAATTTTATAGAATTATTTGAATCCTATCTGGTTATTTGACCATTTCAATTATATGCACTTTGACATCCATTACTTCCTTTAAAGAAAAGATATTTGAGACAAATAAAATGCACAAACTTTATATTTTTTATTGTTATACAAGTTTAATCTACAATTGGTAGTTATTTAACTGAATACAGCTGTATTGTAATACGCGAGACCATTATTTGTGGGCTAATTTATAACTCGTAATTAATTAACCTTATTATATTATTCCCATACATAATATATGCGTAGATATACAAGTATGTAGGTAAATAACAGATAATGGGGCCTTTATGTATTCAAGATACACACTTTAAAATACATATAAAGAGGTGTATGAACAGATGAAATCCTTTATCTAATCGCCTTTTTGTAATCTAAATCTGGAAGAAGGGAAACTCACTCTAATTCCAATACTGAGAGATTCCCTCTTCCTCTCATTCGTTGTCATCTTCGTAGTCCATCTATTGACAGGCAGGCTGAGGAATTAAGTCAGAAAGACGAGGCTTCTTCTCTCGCTAGGAGAGAATTGCGCGGATCGGGTTTGAGTTTATACACCATTCAAAGCAAACGTTTTTTAGATGTCTTTATTGATATTTTCCGATATCTCTCTATTGATATTTTCCGATATCTCTCTATTGATATTTTTACACGTTATAATTATTAAAATATCACAGTAATTTTAACGTGGAAGATACGGATGTTGATTGTGTTGTTGTTTATCTTATTATATATAAAATACTGAACTAATTTCGCGTAAGGATTTTAGATAATTTTAGTGTTTGTAGTTAGGAGATTTTTATATTTTTAAAATACTGGATGATGCGAAAAAGGTGTTCCCAAAACTATTTATGTAATAGGTTATTTCTGGGAACATCTTTTTTGGGGGTTCACCCTGTATAGTCCTCACTCGCGCTTTAAGGTGTACTCTCCGTTCGTTCGGTCTACGTAGAGTGCCATTTTCCCCTCCTTCCCTTACCCCTCCCCCTCCCTCTCATTTTGTGGTTATAGAGGAGTGAATGTGCGAGAACTCGTTTCTGTAATTAGAAGGATTCGTGACGTTAAATTTTCCTCCTCACATTGTGACCTCTGATTGGAGGCAAAATATCCTTTAACGTCTTTTGCGAGAAAACGTTCCGGAACGCGCTGCAGTTATTTCGGCGGTTAATTTGTTTTTGAATGCACTTTAAAGAGTCTTTAATTTAAATTCATTAGTGGGAAAGGTTTTTTTTCTTTAGAGGTTTGTATTGCGTTGTACGCACGTTCGATATACGGTTTGAAGTTGTTAAAATTTTTATTTAACTCTTTAAGCCCTGAATTTTTTGTAGGGTTAAGTTATGAATGCATGTATTTGAAACGTTAGCAATTGGCATCTTCAGTCCTTAAAGGGTTAATTACAAGTAGACATTTGTGTCTATTCATTGAAATAGATTTTTTTTTTTAACTTTGTTTGGACAAGGTAGTCGTTAAAGCTAATTAAAGTGGTGGAAGAGTAATCCGTTTTAATCTCCGAAATGGAACTTCTAATTTATGATAATTAAACGGGACTCACCTGAGCAAATGCGACAGCAATTCTGCACCGCAGAGAAGTCCACTTCAATCACTCGCTATGAATTATATAAATCTCGGGGGAAAAAAGTTATTGTATTTAGAAGTAATTTGGGATTAATTTTTAATTAAGTTTACGCGTTATTTGTCTAATTTTTGTTGGATTCGTTTTCTTTTAGGGCGGAGAGTGAGGAGTTGGGGGGGGGGGGGGGGGGGGGGAGGAAGAGTGGTAACTTTGTCGCTTCCCATTGATATGAGTATTTCCTGTAGGGATAAGTTATTGGACTTACTTGGTTCACATTCTATTGACACTCATAAACTATCATAACTTGACCTAACCTAACTTAATCTAATCCACAATAACATGTTGATTAAATGTCACGTCAAGAGAATGACGTTAGTTCGAAATTGTGTGCAATGAAAATTCGGTTAATAAAAAGAATTGAGAATAAAAATAAAAAAAGTTCTCCTTCGTCTTTCAGTAATAATAATAATAATAATAATAATAATAATAAATCTGGACTCGTATAAGTGTTTTGGTTTCACTATCCGGTAAATGATGATTATAATTTCAAGTGAAGTCTGAGAGAGCAAATTTCTTTAAAAATTGTTCGTATGCTAACTTCTGCTGCAGTTCTGTAAACTATCTCGCACTTGGGAGTCAACGTCCACTTTTACAACTGTGTGTGTGTGTGTGTTTTTTCCCTACAAAATCGCAACAATGTTGAGGATACACAGCCCGTTGCGACACCAACGTGCATATCCTACATTTGTGGTGTTGCGGTGAATTATCTTCATAAATACTATCTTTCATCATGAAAAGAGTGGTATAAGTAAAGTTAGGCTAGGTTAGGTTAGGTTTTTAAAATTTGGAGTGTGTCGCAATACAGAATTCAATGTGAGAATGAAAATGTCGCGGTTCTGTAGGGAAACCAAACGTACGTGTGTGTGTAAGCCCTCATTTAACTATCTCTAACTTATTTTTTCATTTTTAGCAAACCCATTCCTTATTTTTGCACTTTGCCTTGCTTTCCGTTTGTACCAACCTAGTAATTTCTTCCCATGTATTTAACAAGACTGCCGGAAAGCAGATTACCGTTTACATTTTACATTTTACATACGCACTTATAACGCACGGTTCAATGATAAAATTTTCATGAGCACATGGCATATAACTAGATTGAAGTGTTTGTTCTTGGGGAACAAAAATGAATAAATATAATGAACAGAAACTTATACAGTATATTTAAATAAATGTGTGATATTAATGCTGTAAATAAATATATTGTATAAGTTTCCGTTCATTATACTTATTTTTTTTTTTTCTCGTTTTATAATTTTAGCACTGATGATAGAAAATTAAAATTTCCAAAACGTTTGTAAATAAACGTACCAATTGTACTATTCTCTCTCTCTCTCTCTCTCTCTCTCCTCTCTCTCTCTCTCTCTATATATATATATATATAATATATATATATATACAGGGGTTAGACAAAATAATATGAACACCCGCCGTTTTCACCGGTTACCTTTACGGACTGCTCAGAGACAAAGTAAACGGTCAAATGACTGGCAAACCTATTTAAATGCGTAACAGAGAGTGTATACGTCATGTTATAACCCTCACGTGTTTTTACAGATCTGAGTGAATTATGAATTAGCAGTTATGAAAGACCTGTCAGACTTCCAAAGAGGGCAAATTGTCGTAGCGCGGATGGCTGGTGCATCGGTGACGAAAACCGCTCAGATGTTCAATGTATCCAGAGGAACTGTCTCTATGGTCATGTCTGCATACCAAAACCATGGAAAGACAAGCACCGACAAATGCAATAGTGGACGCAAGAAGAAGCTGTGTGATCGAGACTGCCGGGGTGCTAAAGCGCATTGTGACAAAGAACCATAAGACCACAACTCCAAAAGTGACTGCAGAGCTTAACCAGCATCTTGCAAGCCCGGTATCGACCAGAACTGTACGTCGCGAGCTCCATGGAGCTGGATACCATGGGAGGGCTGCAATTGCCAAACCCTTCCTTTCGCACATCAACATTGAGCGGCGCAGAAAATGGTGTAATGACCATAAGAATTGGTCAATGGACCGGTGGAAGAATGTAGTCTACTCCGACGAATCCTCCTTTACGCTATTTCCATGTTCCGGTCGAGTTTACGTCTGGAGACAGCCTAAAGATGCTTATGACCCCGACTGCCTGACCCCAACCGTTAAGCATGGAGGCGGATCTGTGATGGTTTGGGCAGCAATATCGTGGAATACTCTTGGCCCAGCTGTAGTACTGCATGGTAGGGTTAACGCCCAGGTCTATCTGTCAATATTGGCTGACCAGGTCCATCCCATGGTCCAAACGCTGTTTCCCAATGGCGGCGCCGTCTTCCAGGATGATAATGCACCAATCCACACCGCTGGGGTCGTTAAAAACTGGTTTGAAGAGCATGTTAGTGAAGTAGAACGCTTGGATTGGCCTCCACAATCCCCGGATCTTAACATTATCGAGCATCTGTGGTGTCAGTTGGAGCAGCAGGTCAGAAGCCGATTCCCACCGCCGGCGTCTTTGGAGGAACTGGAGCAGGGTTTGCTCGAAGAAGGCTCAGGATTCCTCTAGCCACTGTCCAAAAGCTGTATGAATCAATTCCCGACGCATTGCAGCTGTTATTGCCGCTAAAGGAGGACCAACTCCATATTAAGAATAAAAACCGCCATTTATCAAGGTGTTCATATTATTTTGTCCAACCCCTGTATACACACACACACACACACACACACACACACACACACACACACACACACACACACGAGGGCCACTCAATATATTTTGTCCCGCCTTTTTTTTTTTCCAAGTTTCCTTGTAAGTTCAAGAAATTTTGTTCACAAGTAGTTACATATCTTTTTTACAAGTTTTTATTTTCCCACATAGTCTCCATCCTTTTCTACGACTTTCCTCCACCTCGAAACGAGGGCTTTTATTCCTTGCTGGTAAAAGTCCGCTGGGTTCCGCTGGAGCCACCTCTTAACCCCCTCAACAACCCCCTCAACAACCTCATCGTCACTCTGAAACTTTCTTCCACGAATAGCATCCTTCATTCGATGGCCTCTCTTGTTTGCAAACTGTTGTGTGGTCTTGCGTTATCGTGCAGAAGAAGGACGTCTTCCAGTTTTCTCTCCGGTCAAACTCGCTTTATACGTCTCTGGAGTCTCTGTAGGGTAGCAATATATGCCTCTGAGTTGAATGTTTGTCCTTTCTTCATAATGTCCACCAGAATCACCCCTTTCATGTCCCAGAAGATGGTGGCCATAACCTTTCCTACAGAGGGAGCCATTTTGAAATTTCTTGCGTGGGGAGTCTGCGTGATGCCACTCCATGGATTGGCATTTTGTTTCAGGTTCAAAGTGATGTATCCAAGTCTCATCTCCAGTCACAGTTCGTGAAAGGCAGTCATCCCCTTCTGTCTCGTATCGAACCAACGACTCGGAAAAAAATTCTTTTCTTTGGACTTTGTGATCTTCAGTTAGGTCGCGAGGAACAAACGGTGAACACACTTTTGAGTATCCCAGTTGCTGAATTATCCTATTCACACTTCCTTCACTAATTCCTAACTCCAGTGATAGCTCTTTGTATGTGACGTGTCGATTTGATCTAATGATTCTGTTAGCACGTTGCACAGTGAGATGTCACAGCCGATGCCAGGCGAATGCTGCGTGGCTCATCATCGAGTCTCTCTCTCTCTCTCTCTCTCTCTCTCTCTCTCTCTCTCTCTCTCTCTCCGATGATCTCTTACGTTTAGACCAGCTTCCAACTGTGCTTTGATCAACAACAGCATCTCCGTAAACGTTTTGTAGACGTTTGTGAATATTTCTGACTGTTTCCTTCTCTGCGGTTAAGAACTCGATAACAGCTCTCTGTTTACGACGCACATCACTGTCAGACCCCATTTTCGAAACTGCATTACCCATCGGTTTTATAAGGGCGTTTAAAAGCTGTTTTATACAAGGAGGGGTGGTTCAAACTGGAAAAATCCGGTTATGTGAAGCGCAGAAAGTTCAAACTTACGGCCCAAAAGACATTTCAGCCCCATGGCCTATTATTTAGCTAAGAAAAAGGGTGGGGCAAAATATATTGAGTACCCCCCTAGTATATTGCTCACTCAATAAAATAATTATTATGAGAACTATTATTTATATAATCATTATTTCGCATATAATACATAAAAATGAATGGGTTGGTCTTAATGATAAAGCGTATTACTTTCACCCACTTGTATAGCTTTAAATCTCCCACCAATCAGCATCGAAAACTTTACCAATTAGCTTTCGCATATACATAACACTTCATCGTTCATGTAAGGACGCCGACGAACTTTCGTCCGCAACTGTACACTCGTCCATTCCTGATTGCGGAAATTATTTATAAACAGGAATTCCCCATATGTAAATAGATTCTCCATTTATTTTAGCATGCTTTCATTCCTCCCTGCTATTATATATGTGCATATATTGCATAATTTGTTAGGCACAAACTTATTTATTTATTTTTGCAGTGCTTAAGTGTAGGTTTTATGTTGAAAATAAGGCACAGATGCTACAGGAAGACATGCGATGGTCTTTGGTTGGATATATATATATATATATATATATATATATATATATATATATATATATATATATATATATATATATATATATATATATATATATATGAGAGAGAGAATGCATAGAGCGATGAACAAACAAGGAGGAGCTTCATGCTCGCAGTGTATTTATTTCTCTGAAGTGTGCAGAAGAACAATAAAAGAAATCTGTCAGCAGAACGACCTGAATACGAGTGTTTTTAAGCCTTTACGGAGGAGTCATTCGCTATTCAAGTATTCATCTCTGTTCCCGAGAGGAATTCGCAAGGCGACCACGCGACTGATAACAACGTTATTTAAATATTCAACACTGGAAACCCCTCCCCCCCCACCTTCTCTTTTCAACTCACCCTCTCCCCGCATCCGAGCGTCATTCTCGCATAACCCCGCAACCAGCACTGGCCCCATAAGAAGACCAACCCCCTTAGAAGTGGTCCCGCGTGAATGCGGGAACATCTGTGTATGAGAAACGCGACCGAGGTTTCTCCGTGAACGTTCGTGTATGTCTCGGTGAGCAAAAGGGAAAATTAATGAACGAACATGGAAAATATTTTCCGTTTCGGCCCTTCTGTTCGAGCTTCAGGCACGGATCACGCTCATGGATCTATCTCTTTGGGTTTGTCGTTGTTTTCACGAGGTAAAGAAGTATTATAACATATACATGCATTTGTAAGCATATTATATTTAATAAGTTATATTTATCTTACCAGGGTTCGAACAAACCACCCCTTGAATAGAAGATGAAGGTGCTAGGCACAGCGGTATGACTACGGTATAAAAGTTAACAACCTGTCATAGATTTAAACAGCCGAGTAAAGGCATAACGCTTTCGCATCCAAAGGCATTTGTTACCCCCCCACCCCCACACCCCCACAGTCGAGGTGATGACCAACATTTCACGTAAATTATCTGTACGCGAAAGCGTTATGCGTTTCCTCGGTTGCTTAAATATATTGTGCTAACTTTTATCCCGTCGTCGTGTTGTGGCTAACACCTGACGAGGTGTACTGTTAAATACACGAAAGGCCTTACACTAGCTTTTCAATAAAGGAAAAAAGATATTTTAAGATGTGGTCCATTTTATACGTTCCCGAACTGTTATTGAAATTATTTATAAAATAGATGAATGAACATTCCAGAATGTTCATTTCAGTTATGTCTTTATTTTTAACAAAAACTGCACTGTAGAACTATCCCAATTAATACTATGATTATATCTGTATATATTGTTAAACAATGTATTAAACTTATTTGCCATCTTTACTCTGATGTCTAGTTTTCGCAGTTTGACTTACGCAAACTGAATCGCATTGTTTACATCTAATCGAGTAGACAGAGCCAGCTGCATTATCTGGGCCGTTCTTTATTTGGCGAGACTTAACAGTATTTTCATACTGAAAGACTATGTTAATGCTAATTGTTTTAAATAAGGTCGGAAGATGTTTAAAAATGTATATGGTAAAGGAGGCGAAGGATATTTTTAAGTTTTTATGATCAGTCACAAAACAAACGAACGAAATCTCTATTCAGAAAGAATACATTACATAAGGTATAAATCGCATCTATATCGGTTTACACAATGTTGGCATTAACGTTTAATTTTGTATTTTTAGTGACAAGTAGTTTAATTACAGTATTCTTATTTGAATATGCCGTTGGGAAACATGAGAGCTTTTTAGCCAAAATCTTTGAGATTCAATTTTTCCAAAAGAAAATAAGAAAATAAATGGAAATAATTGAAAATAAAATAAAGTTGCGTTTAATTAATTCTGTCATTACGAATAAAAATTGAGATAATTATAGAAATAATACAAAAGAAAAGAAGTGGTAAACAATACATGTTAAAATACCAATAATAATTAATATCTACCTTACAGTATTATTACAGATGAAAAGTGATGCAATCTTAAAGTAATAGAAATAGAGGTAAATGAGGCACATTATATATATGACATAATATAATATATAAATTATATTTTGAAAGTTTCTAACTTGAGATTATACCCGATTTAAGACACCGAGCCATGTTTGATCATCTCTTCTGCGATGAAAACACGTTGCATGTCCGACAAATAACCCATGATTGTGGTGGATAAAACTGTCATTTTTTTATAAGTACTGATTTTGTATCCAGGATATCGAAAAAAATTAAATAAAACTTTTAAATATTCTTTTTCGAAAGCTTTTTATTTCATTTGTGAAGCTGCAATAATGACTGAGTAATAAGCGATTAAAAACGGACATTTTTTGTGGTCACACGACAAATAACCCATGATTGTGGTGGATAAAACTGTCATTTTTTTATAAGTACTGATTTCGTATCCAGGATATCGAAAAAAATTAAATAAAACTTTTAAATATTCTTTTTCGAAAGCTTTTTATTTCATTTGTGAAGCTGCAATAATGACTGAGTAATAAGCGATTAAAAACAGGGACAATTTTTGTGGTCACACGGTATATACATACATGCATACCGTGTAGCAAAGTTAAAGAAAGGTATTATAATACCGTAATTCAAAAGGAGTACAACATCCCAATTGCTTATATTTATATTGCTTAAACAATTTTTTTAATTTTTTTTAGGAATGGAATAGGACAACATAATTTAATACCAATGTTCATAATATTGAGTAACTCAGAATAAAAAAAATCAGGACTAACATGGAAGAAACATTTGAAGATTTTATCGAGGGGTGATGGTCAGAATAAAAGTGAACCTACGAGTTATTAGTAGTATGTTTGCAAAAAATTCAAATTCAAATTCAAATTTGAATCGATTTGTGCAGCTCCGAATTTTTAAATTCTCTTATTCTGGCCTTCCTCCCTTAAATTCGTCTTGCCTAATATTTTGGGGCATAGAACCCAGCCCACTCTCTAGAAAAGCGGTAGGCAGTGAAGTAGACTTGGTGGGATGGTCGAAGTAAGGTATCTGGTGGAAGTAAACATGGGGCCAATTCCCCTCCTTGTCCCTCTTGCCTTTTATTTATAAGAGGTGTCTCATAAATTATCTTAACTCACCATTGGGAAACTCGAGACTGCTGTTGTGGTGTAATTCGCTGAAATTCTCATTTCATCACTTGGCGTTCCACTGGTTGGGAACTATCCCACCAACCGATTTACGCCGAATGCAGACGTCTCCCTGTATGTTTTTAGCGTTTCTTGTATACACAATAATTCACATTTGTATACTGTACTTCATTTCAAAGTCCCCGACTGTTGACGTTTGTAATTTTTAATTAAAAACATGTTAGATAGTAAAAAGGGAAAATATTTTTAGTTTCTCAACTTTTCTTGCTTCACACAATTTTTCATTAATAATAAATTTGCAAAAAGAGATTAAATAAAAAAAACTTTCCGAGGAAATTTACACTTCGGTTTCTCAAGCAAACAGACAGCGAGATATAAATATTCAAAGGAAAAAAAAATTGTATATTTTTCCTAGAGTGAGATCATGTTGATGCTTGTTACTAAGTCTTTGCCAGCTATCTTTCAAATTGAATAAAATGCAAAATCACCGTCAGGTATTATAATTATTATTAGTTGTACATCTGTATTAATGTATTTAATCGTGTAAAGCTTTTGTGTTGTATTAATTAACCGGTTCGGGCGAATGAGGATCGATACAGCTTTGCAGAATAAATCTGCGTAATCTATTTATTTTATTTTTTGTTCCTCATTCGTGTATTGGATTTCTGTTTTATAAACGGATTCGCAGTTATGTCCCTTTCAGTTGCATTTTACAATACCTGTTAGTTAATTGCTAACTTCCTATATGGAATGATGATGTAACCTATTGCCACACACACACACACACACACACACACACACACACACACACACACACTATAATAAATGTAAATTGTGCTGTTAACAAAAAACTAGTATCCAGAGGCGTTAAATGAGTTAAATTTTCGGTTTAAAAATTTAACATTCGATTAACAAACAATTAACATTCGGCATCCTTCCTGTAAGAACGTCCGTCCCTCATCTATTGTACGTTGCCCTCCAGAACTGAAGGAATGTAAGTAGGTTTTGGAAACTTTGGTTCCATTTCAGTTTGTTTATGTTTGAGGTTCATATGTCAGGCACACTTGGGAGCTCTTCGTATGCGTAAGTGGAGTGTTTGCCGTTGAAACATTTCCTTCAGAGAAAGGGAATTAGCGGAAAAATAAGAGTTTTGAGTTGGGTTCTTTGGACTCTGAACGGCAGTACAGTATTCACCATTGAGACGAAAGCGTAAATATGACCCTATTTCTTCTTCCATGAGCCAAACCGAGATGACATATAAGCCTTTCGTATTGTAATACTACGAGTAATCGAGACAGACGAATTAGAAGAAGGGATTTTCATCCCCTTGGCCCCTTCTTATCTTACATGAACAGGGAAGGAAAGATAATATTCGTGAAGTGTCATTAAACGTATTTTTTACTCTTGAGCGACGAGCTTTTTGGACTGGGCCTTTTGCGGTTCTTTTGCGGGCCTTTTGCGGGCCTTTTGCGGTTCTTTTGATGCAGATGTTATAGGAGCAACGTCGCAAATTTATGGTGATGGAGGGCGGTAATATCATCCGGTGGAAATGCGTAATGTCACCGTCGGTGGTCTTCCTTATATTTATATAGTCATATATTTGGTCTCCGTCGGGATTCGTTAAAGCTTTTCAAAGTTGTTGTACGATAATATCTTTCATTTAATTTGGGTACGTCTGTTTTTCCGATAAATTGGTCGATAAAAGTGATGTAAACCTTTGAAAAATTTTCTGCTTTTTCAATGCAAGTATGAAACTTACAGAAAGAATAGTTCGGCGCTTCTTTTAAAGTTCTCAGCATTATGCACAGTACCGTAATCCTCGCTCGCTTCCAGCAGAGACTGACACTTTTCTGAATATTTAAATACTTTTTAAACTTTCATTCAGCGTAGAATTAGAATAAGTATAACGTGTGTGTGTGTGTGTGTGTGTGTGGTTCCAAAAGTCTGAACTAGCTACTTACAATTTTTGTTTGAAACTTTCTGCGAGCCATATCTGCGGGGTTATTGAGTAAGTATCCACAGGAATTGGCTTCGTACGTATATTTATGGGTGCAACATATTTCTCGGAGGCGTCTTTGAAACTCAGAGTAAAAGGAAAATTAGGAGTTTAGCCATCCTACCGTAAATGGCACCTGCATTCATATTTTATCAATTTTAGTGACCGCGGGGATGAGTTGTATCATACATATTACTGAATACTTATTGGATGTTTGCATATACCAGTGATGACTGTAAAAAGTGTTAGTGGAAGGTATATGAAGTCAAATTCTCTCTCTCAGTGCAGAAGGATGCATCCAGCCCTTCATTATAAGCTGAAATCTCCAGGGGAGATGTGCGAAGTTAAGTTTGTATCTGGGGGGGAGGGGGCCGGTGTTACGGCACCATTTAAAGACCATTATATTTAACTTATGTTATCGTGTAGCAGAAAACCAACTGTCCACAATTAACAACGGGTGAATTATGAAAGCAAAATTAAAATGAGCGAATCCATTGCCTCTGAAGTACTTCATGGTTGAGTGACTACCTGAAAATTATTGCTCAGAAAAGGTTACCACGTTAAACTGGTTGAAATTCTTTGGAATCACCAGAAACGGTGTAAATGCAGAAAATGTGAACGATAAAAAAAAAAGTGAAAAACTTCCAGTAAAACCGCGAGTTTTAAAACTTTAACGCGGCGCGTTTTCTCGAAAACTTAAATTTGGCGCGCTCATCACTGTCGCACGGAGCGCCTCGTATCTATGATAATTCTGGGAATTTGACTGTTCAAGGTGTAATACAGTTTGATTAAATCATTGCTTTGGAGAGTTCGCTTGAATTGTTAACTTATTTGACCGTCTTTCCTTTGTGTAGTAGCAGTTGTGCTTCATACACACATTGCATTTTGGTGCACGTACAGTCGGTTAAAAAAGTCGGCATACATTGGGCCACACCTACTTTATGATCCAGTATAAACCAACTTCCGTTACTAATGATACATACTGTATATAGCCGGTGGTTCTTAACCCTTTTTAGGCTGCGACCCAAATTCTGGTTGCGGGGCTAGCTCGGCGACCCATACCTTCAAACAGTTCACTCGTAACAGATAATAAAATAACTAATTAATGGGAAAAATGATTAGGGATAACATAAATGATAAATGACAATTTAATGATCCAATCAAAGTGGCTTGGCGACCCAGGGGTTAAGAGCCACTGATGTATACAGTTGCTTTGATCCCATTTCTAATACATACTGTATCACATAGTAAAAGTGACAGTATGTACGAGGTGCAGTCAATAAATGTCCAGAATTGTTTTACAGGGTCAGTAAATTCTGCGCATTTATTGAATGCACCTCGTGTGTGTGTGTGTGTGTGTGTGTATATATATATATATATATATATATATATATATATATATATATTAAAATTTAGATAAATTCTTTGTTCGTTTAATGTTTATTTGAATTTCATTTGTAACTGACATGTCATTCATTGATCGAACAAACAGCTTTGAAAAGGAGCGTAGAAATAGGGAAAATGAATAATTAATTCGACTTGTATATATTTATTTTAAATGTGACACTTTTCACCAACCTTTTTCTAAATAGTGAACCTTTTATTCTAGAAATAGCGAGACGTGTACGGGAATTTTTCTTCGTGTTTCTTTTCCATTCGTATCGAGGTTCAATCCATTCGTTTTCCGTTAGACCCAACAGCAAAGCCGTTAACTCTCCTTTCATACGTTGCAGTAAAGGAATACAAGTAGCGTAGAATAGAATTAAGTAGACTAAAGCTTAGAGGACAATGGAGTATTATTACTTTGAACTGATTTAAATGTGTGGGCCGCCCGTCTGTCAAAGGCAATGGAGTGACGAATAAAAGGTACGTGTTTGAAGCGTTCTCAAAACGGATGTAAAGCAAAAACATGCGAGTATAAACTCAATAAGGGGAAAAATGTTGCAAACGTTTTTTTTTTTTAACCCTTTTCAAACAGCCGACGATACACACGAACGCGTAGTTGTCAAGTGTCATTCAAGGTTTTTAAGCGAGCGGCTGATACCCTTATTCAGACTCGAAGAAAGATCACGGTAAATTATTTAGGAACTAGGGTCGGAGGGAGGGTAAGTGGAGTTGCTAGAAGAAGGGGGAATGAATTTATAGGGGTCTCAGGCTGTATATGTGAAATCTTTCGTAAACAAACTTCTTTGAATTCCTTTCAACTTTCTGAAAGTATGTTTGGAACTTAAAACTTGAAGTAGTTTGATTCTCTCGTTCGTGTGCAAATAACCTCAATAACAATCATACACATTGTATAAACTTTATTCAATTCATTTTTATTTATTCTTGATCCAGTTTCGACTAAAAGCTATGCATAAATTAAATATTCCTTTTGAAAGTGGCGCTCTTTCGCTACTGTACATGCAAGCACACGCACATACACGTGTGTATATATATATATATATATATATATATATATATATATATATATATATATAATATATATATATATATATATATATATATATATATATACAGGGTGGGCGGAAAGTAGCTCCCTATTTTGGATTGGTAAAAAAATACGTATATTATCCATTTATTTCAGAAGAAATAATATGAAAAGGTAGGCATACATGGTAGGTTTTCTCTAAAATTCAATGTGGGCTCCAACTCTTTCCACCAGCTTCTGGAGCCGCCCAGGAATGGCGTCCACTGACTTTAGCAGGAACTCCAGCGGGATGGAGGACATGACTTCCCGAATTCGGTCCTCCAGTTCTTCCAATGTCCTCGGTTTGGTGCGGTAGACTTCTTCCTTTACTCACCCCCAAAGAAAGAAGTCGCACGGTGTCAAGTCGGGGCTCCTGGCTGGCCATTGATGTGGACCACGACGACCCATCCAATGCCCAGGGAAGTGGGCATCCAGCCACTCACGGACAACAAAAGCGAAGTGCGGACGGGCGCCATCTTGCATAAATAACAGATCGTCGATCTTCTCCCATGTGCTGACAACCGGCCAGACCTCGTTTCGCAACATAGCAAGGTACCGCTCAGCATTCATGGTGTTGCGCAGAGGGACCTGGCCCACAACCTGATCTGAGGTCATACCACACCACACCGTTACACTGAACCGATTCTGCCGTTTTTCAGCGGTAACCATGGGATCCTCTCCTGCCCAGTAGTGGCAATTGTGGCGGTTGACAATGCCTCCGACGTGGAACACCGCCTCGTCGCTCCAGAGGATGTTGCGGAAGAGATGGGGCCAGTCTTCATGCCAAGCCAGCATGATTTCCCCGAACTCCATGCGAATGTCGCAGTCCTCGTCCGAGAGAGATTGGCAGTAATGCGGCTTCCACGCACGCCAGTTCAGCTCCTTCTTCAGCACAGTTCGCACTGAGTAGCGGGAGAGTCCACTTTCCCGAGCTGCCTGGCGAGTTGACTTTCGTGGACTCCGTGCGAACATTTCCTGAACTGCCTGCACCGTCTCCTGGGCCCTGGATGTCGAAGGGCGACCACATCTTCGAACATCTGCCACAGACCCCGTGGTCATGAGCTTCGAGTGGCAGTTCTTGATTGTTTTCGGGTCCACTTGGGCACGTGGTCCGTGAATGGCCCGCCACCATCTTTGAACTCGAACGACAGATTGCCAAACTTCGTACCGTGCCGCCAACTGGGCACGCTCCTGCAGTGTTAAAACGCTCAGCCATGTTACCTTCAATCTGAAATGAAAAAAAAAAAAATGAACGTTACAATTGTACCACTTTAGAGAACACACCATAACAATATAACAATACAATCACAATTTATACATAATTTATATGTAAATTAAATTAGGGAGCTACTTTCCGCCCACCCTGTATATATATAATATATATATATATATATATATATATATATATATATATATATATATATATAATTTACTCATTTCAGCAAAAGTGAAGTACCGATTTCTTCAGTTCCATATATTGAAAACGCAAATGAATCTACCCTAAACTAATCTTATGCCATCAACCGAGAATGGCGTAATTAATGGCCCGGACGCGAGTGAGGGCTCGAAGCAAAGGTGTTTTCTGTTAAGTCACTAAATGATGAGGTACTAGCTAACCTACCCAAACCTAACATATAAAACTCGCTTCAATTCCAGCGGGGCTATCCAGAAAGCCGAAGTCCCCTTGAAAATTTAAGTAATCATTAAAATTTATCACCCTAATTCAAAAGATGGTTGGAACATTTTGGAAAGAAAAAATCACAAACAAGATTGGAAAACTCACTGGGCAAATCCGGAGACCAGAAGACTCCCGGGACAGATTCCCTTTTCCCCTGAAGCGATTATTTATTCGAAAACTCGAGATCGTCAATTCTGGCCCGTTTGTTTACACGAACCCTAAACATAGCTTATGGCGTACCCAACTTTCAGAACCACTGACCGCACATCGGGATACCTCAGTGCTTCTCTAGTCCAGTGTTTCCCAACCGGGGGCCATATGGCTCCCTGGGGGCCATGGCACATTTGAAGGGGGCCACAGGAAAATGTTATTTTGTAAAATAGAGTTAATCTGCATATTACCTACTGAAAATAATGCTTATGGGGGCCACAGGAAAAAATAAGGTTCCTAAGGGGGCCATAAGCCAAAACCGGTTGGGAACCACTGCGAGTCTAGTCTATACCTTCTTGTTAAAGAACTAGCACCTTTCCACGCCATTCGAAGTATATATATATATATATACAGTATATATATATATATATATGGGGTGTTTATAAAGTCCCTATATATTTCGGTGAAAACGTAGCAAAAAGGTAAAATTCAGTAACAGTATAATAGAAGGCATACATTTAATGAATACTTAAGCATATGATTCTACATGAGCACTATCTCTAGAGAGTTCGAATCTGTCGGTAGCATTGCGGAACACATTTTGGAGCATGACAGGGGTTATTTTTGTAACTGCTGTTACGATACGAGCACGTAAATGTCCCAGCTTCATTCAGATGGCATTTTAAACACCGTCGTCTTTCAACAAGATGGGGCACCTTGTCATTACGCAAACATTGTTCGGGAGTACCTAAATGAACGATTTCCAAATCGGTGGATCGGACGTGGAGGCAACAGGCCCTGGGCAGCTCGATCTCCTGACCTAACGCCCTTTGATTTCTTTGCATGGGGCTTTATCATACCAAACATCTATCAAACGAGGGTTACAGATCTGCAAGATTTACGTGCTCGTATCGTAACAACATTTACAAAAATAACCCCTGTCATGCTCCAAAATGTGTTCCGCAATGCTGCTGACAGATTCGAACTCTGTAGAGATACTGATGGTGCTCATATAGAATCATGTGCTTAGGTATTCATTAAATGTATGCTTTCTATTATATTGTTATTGAATTTTACCCTTTTGGCTACGTTTTCACTGAAATAGATAGGGACTTTATAAACACCCTGTGTATATAATATATATATATATATATATATATATAATCAATTCCACAAGGAAAAAGAAAAACGATTCCAAGGCCTTTCATGTATTCAGAGCTACACCTCGTCAGGGACGACGAGGTGTAGCTCTGAATACACGAAAGGCCTTGGAATCGTTTTTCTTTTTCCTTGTGGGTTGCAGCATATATATATATATATAATATAATATAATATATATATAGGCAGAGTAGGCACCTTCCTAGGGCGGCAAATTTTGTCGTATTTCAACATAAATCGGCCAAAGAAAACAAAAATAAAAAATAAATAAGATAGCCACTAACAAATGAAATGGATTCACAAATAAGCTTTAAAATAAAAAGAACAGCAGCCTCTAATACCAAACTAGCGATATTAAATGGCACAACTATAAGCCAGTGCGGTGACAGTTTCCTTTCCTTGGGGCAGCAAAATGCTAAGTACGCCTGTTTATAGGTTTTAAATATACGAAGGTTATTTCCACAAGTTATTTTAGGGAGTCAGACAATCCGAATATGTTATGTTTAATATTTGTAGCTCAACACACACGCAATCGCCAAGTGTTTGGTTTCGACAATAAAAGGAATCAGTTTGTATTATTATTATTGTTGCTGTTGACGATAGTGGAGCTGGTTACTAGTCTTCGCAGCAAAGGGTTTATATTTACGTCACTTTTTATTTTTACTCCATAAAGGATCTACAGTATATCCATTGGTTCAATAAACAACATCGGCACTCAAATAAATAACCTAACCTAGCTTAATCTAAACTACAAAAACTTGTCTATTTTATATCATATCATATATCGTATGGTATATAACCAAGGTCATGTTAGCCCATCCATAAATGAGCAGAAGGCAGCATTTACGATTGAACCCTTGAATCTCAAATGATCGATGAAGGCGTCGCTTCAATGATTGTCGATGAATTGTCATCCTAATTGACATTAATTATAATAAGGTTAAATTCTACAATTATTATTATTATTACATAAAATAATTCTGCATAATGAGATTATTTGATTATTCTACGTAACAAGATTCTTGAACTGCGGAAAGAAAATCTATTATTATTCGGGTCAGGACGGTATATAATACCCAATATACTGCTATACCAGACACTCGAAAGTGGTATATTTAATTCGGCACCAGTAACAGGTAGGCCTACTTAGAATGGCTAAATTAATAGTCCGCTAGATCGGTGAAGTTAAGCGACGTTGCGTCTGTTCAGTTGTTGGATTGGTGACCGTCGTTTTCGTATATATGGGTGATGTAGTGACTCGTGGTTTGGATTCCCCGTAAAGCTGTACGCTCCTTCCGTCTCTTAGCTATCACGGAGAGGTTGAACAACTCCAACCATTATTGTGGTTATTTGGTTATATTGCAGTTGCGGCAATCATCTCGCGTGATTTTTTTTATAGTATTGTAACTTTGGTGATGGTGAAATAATCATATTTTATTCTCATACCAAAAATACTGCCGTGGTTAAGTCCACAGAATCGAATTAAAACCATTAAATCCCATTAATAAAAGCCTCGCCGTTTACCATTACGTTCTAGGCCAAAATTCCATAATGTCTTTCCTTCCATTTCGTGTAATTTTAAACCTGTTACTTCAAATTTTTCCAAATTCACATTTAAAAAAAAAAAAAAAAAAAATCAGATTTTAAATTATATTTGTAATGTTCCATTCTCAAATTTAATGGAGAAAATGGTTGAAAAGTACTTTCGGTAAAAAGTAATGAAATGCGACAGGTTGAAGGGAAACTACCGCAATTTTTGTTGAATTAATCACCGATTTCTTTATGAATTATTAACAGATTTTTTATATATATAAAAATATCTGAAATAATCTCGTATATACTTGTGAGCATGAGTTTCTCCCCTTCTGCTTTCACAAATAATGAAAATATCAATTAATACTTGGTCAATCTTTTGATACAACTTTATACAACCATCTTGAAATGTAGCTAACATTTATTGTATACTCATATGACGAAAGCAAGTGCTATTCATGTGTGTGTGTGTGCGCGCGCGCGCAAACTAGGAATTATACCAATTATAAACATTATTTTAATGCGATGGCCTCTTTATTTGAAATGCATTAACAATGGTACTGCTAAAAATTTGCGCTAACTGTGTTTTCTCTTTTTTTGCAGGTACGTTCCTTTGCTTTTGTCTTTGAGTTCCCTTCTTTGATGGCGACATTTTATAAAAGACATCTCTGCGTCCAGGATGAAGGTATAGTCCCATGCTGCCAGTCATTGATTATATATATATATATATATATATATATATATATATATATATATATATAGTCGTAAAAAGCCTTGAAAACTTTGTTTTGTGGGGAAATTAGATCATCTGAAGTTTTGGAACCTTTTGCTTCAAAAGTTGGAATGAGTTTTCATATAACGACATCTGTCTATATCTAAAGTGTCACGACATCGTACTATTAGAGTGGAAAAGTGGAAATATTAAAACAACTTTGTGTATATTTTGCATTTTTAATTAGAATGAGGAGAAGGTATCAATTACAAAATGAGCATTTAATTTTTCTATGAATGAAATATTTGGTTGTGATACGAAATATTTCTTACCATGGCGTTCCGTTATATATATATATATATATATATATATATATATATATATATATATATATATAATTGAGGGGTCCCGCGTCTTAAGGTACCTAAGCGCCAAAATTAAAATTCGTCAGAAATCGCCTCCAAAGCTCAGCAATATTCTGGCAATAGTATCTCTATTAATTAAGCTAGAACGTTCATTTTTGGCTAAATTAGAGTTCTAAGTATGCTAATGAAGATGTTGATGAGTTTTTGGAATAGATTTTCATATTTTATATACATTTTTTTTAATTTTTTGATTTTCTTATTATGTCGAACTTTGGGTGAACTTTTGGCTGGCGATAGAGGTGAAAAAAGTAGTTCGCTTCATAAGGTTTTCAACCATATTTCGTGTCGTAAGATCATTATAACCCAAACCATGCGATAGAGGAAGGGTGAAAATAATAATATCCATCAAAAATACGTTTTCGCCTGTGGTGGCGCTTAGGTACCTTAAGACGCGCGACCCCTCAATTTTATATATATATATATATATATATATATATATATATATATATATATATATATATGCATATAACTGCAATGACCACGCAGTATATAAATGAATAGAAACGACATTTAAGTGTTAAGGAACGTTTCTGCACAAGAGGAGGAGAGAACGAATAAATGAAAAATGAGGCGAACCGCCCGGGAATCGAACCCAGGGCCTTCCAATTGCCGGTTGGACGCGCTACCATTATGCTACGGACCTCGCTTAATCACAAATCGAAATTCTCCCACATAGGGCAGAAACCAATGCCCTGAGAGGGCACCCTCGCAAATCGTGAATATGCGCATATAACTGCAATGACCACGCAGTATATAAATGAATAGAAACGACATAAGTGTTAAGGAACGTTTCTGCACAAGAGGAGGAGAGATAACGAATAAATGAAAAATGAGGCGAACCGCCCGGGAATCGAACCCAGGGCCTTCCCATTATGGTAGCGCGTCCAACCGGCAATTGGAAGGCCCTGGGTTCGATTCCCTTGCGGTTCGCCTCATTTTTCATTTATTCGTTATCTCTCCTCCTCTTGTGCAGAAACGTTCCTTAACACTTATGTCGTTTCTATCATATATATATAATTATATATATATATATATATATATATAATCAAGAAAAGGAGAATGAAAGCCGTAAATAATTCGTAATTTATTTCCCAAACGTTTCGAGATTCCGTTCTATCCATCTTCAGTGGTCATTAAAAAAAAGTATGCAGTAATTAAAAAAGTAATAAAATTAATCAGATTTGCAATTAAAGTTTAATAAATTTATCAAATACTGAGAAGTGATTGTAAATTATTGTATTCTCCGCGAAAAGACTCGTTGAATTCATTTATCTTCGTCGCGTTGAAAATGTTAATTAAAATGTATTAGAAACGTTATGTGGAATTACTAAAAGTTAGTAAAGGCTTCATTTGGTTTTGGGTAAATCTGGTTGTGGTTGAATAATCGTTCGAGGTTGGTTTCCGATTGAGGGTATACAGTAGAACGAGGGTTAATTTTTTGTTCGCGGTTCCGGATACTCAAAGTTCTTTTATTTGTCGGGGTATTTTTTGTAATGTGGCCAACATTATTTTATCGAAATCATTTTTTAAAATCGTAATTTTCAATTTCCCAAATAAAAACTTAATTTAAACTTTCAAAAAAGAACAGAAAAAGTTCAATTTTTTTAATTCCTTCAAAATGTTGGGGGTGGCTTTATATTTTGAAGTAAATCCTATAGTGTATGGGTTTATTCCCGGTGGTCTGTATAAAATCCGTAGGCGGTACGGATTCGGAACGCGGTGCCCTATTGGTCAGTGACCCCCTGATGTAGAGTGATCCAAGTGCATAGAAAAGGTTTGGTGTTAGTAGGTTGTTCGTGCTGTCTGTGATAATGAAAGACTGGATTGTCAGCAGTGGGTGATCACTTTCGTGACATTGGTCACTGATGACGGATTTGAGGAGTCTGTCAAAAATTCTGATTCGTTCTGGAAGAAATTCCTCCGTGCTCATCGACTCTCGTGTTGACATCATAAACTGTCAATATTATTTAGTGGCTGAGCAGTCACTCGAGTGAAAAAAAAGAAAAGAATAAACTGTAAAATCAGCGTAAGCTTTTTAGAGTTGTTCTTTGTTGTTGAATACACGCGATATTTGGTGTTTTTGTGAAAATAAGCTGAAAGTATGTTTGAAAGTAATATGGTTGAGGAAGAATAAATAATTAATTCTTTTTGAAGATTATTTAAAAAAAAGTGTGAGAAAATGGAAAAAATTTTCATCTTCACTTCAAGTTGGAATGGAATTATATAATTGATATTTTCCATTCAAGAAATCTCTGAATATTTTTTTTTTTTTTATTATTTTTTTTTTAATGATCCTCGGACGAATTATTTACGAAGAATTTCTGTAAAAAGCTTATTTCGTGGTATGACAAATAATGGTATAAGGAAATTTCAGGTGTTCTTTTCATCATTGTCTTCACTTTATAGACAAGGATTTTGGGGGTTTGGCAATTTGTGCTTGCATCCAATTATGTCGGGTTCATCTGTGCTCTTCTTTGGAACGTAACTGTATACTTGGCAATAATGCTGTGAGCTGCTCGTACCCTAAATACATGTATGGGCGAAGCGGTACTTTGTGAAACATTGAAGTTTGTGCTTTCTGCATTTCACACTCATGCGTGTTATTATATACAGGGTGTCCCAGAATTAACTACCTATTTCAATGAAATCGGACAAATTTTTTAAAAACACTTTTATTTATGTTTATCATGTTTAATATGTGTTAAAAATGTATAAATTTCTAAATTTTTTTCATAATTTTATTTTCATAATTTTTTCATTATCTGGTCCAATGAAAGACCGTCTGAAGTCATAGAATGGCAAAGAGACTCTCCAAAAGTTAACGTGTGGCTTGGAATGACCAAATCCAAAATTTATGGCCCATTCTTCTTTGCGGAAGCAACTGTAACAGGTACCGTCTAGTGCGTCTACTTTGATATGCTTCAGCAGTTTCTCGAACCACAGCTTCTTGATGATGGCATTCTTGATAATGTTGTGTTTCAACAAGATGGAGCACCATGTCATTATGCTCTAATTGTTCGAGAATACCTCAACAGACGCCTTCCGAATCGGTGGATTGGACGTGGAGGACCTCGACCTTGGCCTCCGCGTTCTCCGGATTTGACACCCCTGGATTTCTTTGCATGGGGTTTCATAAAAACAAAGGTTTATCGCCAAAAGATCAATGCTTCTTGTTGAAACACATTATCAAGAATGCCATCATCAAGAAGCTGTGGTTCGAGAAACTGCTGAAGCATATCAAGGTAGACGGTACCTGTTACAGTTGCTTCCGCAAAGAAGAATGGGCCATAAATTTTGGATTTGGTCATTCCAAGCCACACGTTAACTTTTGGAGAGTCTCTTTGCCATTCTATGACTTCAGACGGTCTTTCATTGGACCAGATAATGAAAAAATTATGAAAATAAAATTATGAAAAAAATTTAGAAATTTATACATTTTTAACACATATTAAACATGATAAATATAAATAAAAGTGTGTTTTTAAAAAATTTGTCCGATTTCATTGAAATAGTTAATTCTGGGACACCCTGTATACACACACACACACACACACACACACACACACACACAAGAGTATACCGTATATTGTTGGTCATGAAATGCCTTTGCATTTCCGTTCTGTTTTTAGTTTGGGTACGAAACTGGGTTCCAAGTTCCGTTTGCTAAGTTAAACGTGGAACTTTACTTCAAAAACATCTCTTCCGGCTACAGGTTTTCAAGTTTCAGAGTTAGAAAGTTTGAACAGCGTTTCGTATTCAGTAACTTAGTTATGTTATGAGTATTAGACGCTCTTTCGTCTGGCATTAATGAACTTTACTACTTCAAACTGAGTAATAGTAATAGAAATTTGATATCTGCTTCATGTTTTTTATTCTCTTCATATAATATGAAGATAATAATAATACGGGTTGAAAATGGGCAACATCAATTATATCTTGAATCATCATGAGGAAAATATGATGAAATCATCTAATCAATCGCATATCCAGTTTCGTATTGTGAAAAATGTGTGCATAACCACTTTTGTGTTCGGGCTATAACTTTGGAACCATTCGGCATAAATTGATGAAACTACACATGTTACTGTATGTATCATCACAAGACGATGTGTCGCGAGCAAGAATCAGGTTCTTGCACAAAAGGAGGTCACAGATATAGGACGGGATATTAATGTTATCCCGACATAGTCTATTATTATTATTTAAATGAAGCAAATATGACAACTTAAGCTAACTTCAACTTCCTATTATTATTATTATTATTATTATATATTTTATCCCGTGTCTGTATGTATTGTTTTTGTGATGTTTGTGTTTGGACGTAGGAAAGAAGATTGGTGCTGAGAAATTAGCCTTTACGTCAGGAGAGACTCGCTGGGATGAAAGTAATCCTAAGGTCAGAAGAGAGCCTTTCATATTGGAGATGGCAGACTCGAGATGGAATTTACGAATAAATAAGTCTCTCCCTTATTCAAAGTGTACAAATATAGTATAGAAAGTAGAGAGAGAGAGAGAGTTACAAGGAGTTACAAGGAAAAGAAGTACCTCAAAAGGCCTTGCGGCCCATACCGAGGAGGTACCAATGGCAACGGGTGCCAGGGAAAATTTTGTCTTTCAAACTATGCTAGCAGTAGTAGAAAACTGGATAGAAAAGTAGAAGGCTCTCTCCCCACCCTCCGCTCCCTCCCTGCCAGAGGCAGGTACGGAAAAAGGTTGAAGAAAATACCTTGACCCTGGAAAAGTAGCCAAGGAAATTTTACAGGAAAGTGGAGAATATATAAATAGCTCTATATTTAGCTTGCTCACAGAGACACCGAGCAAGCGAACTCCTGCAGAGTTTTCTGAGGTTTAATCTTAAACTATGAGTGTGTTCTGTACTTTGTCTAGCCTATTTTTAAACAGATTTACACTTTGACTGGAAACATTCTCTGAGGGAAGTTGGTTCCAGATATCAACTATTTTACAGGAAAAGAAATTTCCGCAGACTGAGGTCCTAAATGTCTTTACACACTCAAATAGTGTGCAAGATTTCGTCTAACCTTTTCTTGAACTGATCCACAGAGGAACTGTTCACAACTTCCGAAGGTAACCTGTTCCATGTGTCACAGATCTTATACGTAACGTAATTCCCACACACACTAGTCCTAAACCGTTTCAAATCCAACTTCCAACCATTGTTGCGAGTTGGGTTATCATTTAAACTAAACATACTTCTAAAATCGACATCGTTGAACCCTCGTAAGAGCTTGAAAACCTCGATCAGTTGACCGCGCAGCCTCCGAGTTTCAAGCGAAAACAAGTTCAGGGCGCGTAACCGTCGATTGTAGCCCATATGCCTAACGGAAGGGATCAACTTTTGGCCCTCGCCTGCACTCGCTCCAGCCTCTCAATATCTTTCCTGAGGGTGGGCGACCAGAACTGCACAGCATACTCCAGGTACGGCCGAACAAGGGAATTGTACAGTGAGAGCACAATCTCCTTGTTCCGAAACTGAAATTGCCTCCTGATATAACCCAATAGTTTCTGGGCTTTCTTTTCCATCTCTACACACTGTTTCGTAAACTTAAGGTCGCTGCTAATTAGCACACCCAAGTCCTTTTCTAAATCAGTCACCTCGATATTACTGCCCAACATCGAGTAGTCCGACTTGGGATTGGCGTAGCCATGTGCATCACTTTGCATTTACCCAAGTTAAACGGCATTTGCCATTTTTCGGACCACTCTCCTATCCTACCTAGGTCCGCACGCAGTTCCTCGATCGCTTCGGGCGTCCCAACATTGGCCCCAAGCTTGGTGTCATCAGCGAATTTGGCGATCCGACTGACGATGCCACCGTCGATATCATTTATGTAAATGGTAAACAACAGTGGCCCCAAAACGGAACCCTGAGGAACCCCACTAGTGACCGAGGCCCAACCCGAACTAGCCCCTTTAATTACCACCCTCTGCCGCCTATTCCTTAGCCAGTTTTCAATCCACCTACCTATTTCCCCACCGATACCCAGCGCGCGCACTTTCGCCATTAGCCGGCGGTGAGGTACCTTATCAAAGGCTTTCTGAAAGTCGAGATAAAGTATATCAATCGCCCTACTCTTATCGTACTCACTCAACATGACGTGGAAAAACTCGAGCAAGTTGGTGAGACACGACCTATGCCGTCTAAACCCATGTTGGGAGTCCCCAAGCAGCTTGTAGGAATCCAAATGGTCAACGATTCTATCAGCTATTATCCTTTCTAATAATTTACCTACAACTGAAGTGAGACTAATAGGACGATAGTTCCCTGGACTTTCGTGATCCCCTTTCTTAAAGATGGGGTCACGTTGGCCTCTCTCCAGTCACCAGGCACCTGGCCCATCTCCAACGATTTGTTGAAGACTGTAGCCAGGTGGGGAGCCACCTGGTCGCGCACTTCTCGCAAAACACTGGGGAGAAAACTGGTCTGGCCCAGGAGCCTTAAACGCGCTCAGTTTGTCTATTCTATGAGCAACGACTGTCGCGGTACATCTAACACTATCCAGGTCAGCACCTTCGTGCCTCACAGCTGGCTCGGGGATGACGCGGGTATCCTCCCTGGTGAACACTCCCGCAAAGTACTCATTAAGCACCTTAGCGATGTCCGCGTCGGAGGTCCGCAGAACGCCGCTTCCGTCCTTTAAAGGACCTATCATGCTTCTAATAGGCTTTCTACTATTAACATAACTGAAGAACTCCTTAGGGTTCCTCTTGCAGAGGCTTGCCACCCGTAGTTCTTCGTTACGTTTCGCTAGCCTAACCTTCGCCTTCACTTCCCTACACAGGCGGACATACGCTTCAGTGTTCTCGTGGGAACGATTGGCCTTCGCCCTCCTATACACTACTTTCCTATTTCGGATAGCCGAAGCGATGCCACGATTGAACCACTTAGGCTGCGTTGAAGCAGGGGTGACCAGTTTTGAGGGTATGGCAGCAGACTGCAGCACCATAAACTCATCCCGGAATGCACTCCACACTCCCTAACATCGCCGCCAACCTCTAACCCCATCTCTGCTACGCTATCCCTGAGGCTAACAAAGTTCGCCCGCCGGAGATCGAGCTTACTGCCTCTCGAGTTACTACGCTTCACCCGAGGGACGCACACACGGAACCTAATCAGACCGTGATCACTCCCGCCCAACGATTCGTCAACGGTGAGGCCAGTGACGAGGTTGTCTTCGGTCGTGAATACTAAGTCTAGAACGCTTTCGCCTCGTGTAGGCTCGTTGACCCACTGAGTGAGGAAGTTCTCATCAGCAAAGTCAACTAGCCTCCTCCCTTCAGCATCGGCAGTCCTGTTTTCCCACTTTATGCCGCGACAGTTGAAGTCTCCTAAAACTACACACACCCTATCCCCTAGCAGGCTACTGAGTTCGGTGTACAGGGCTGTATCCTCCTCGAGGAGGAGATGCGGAGGTCTGTACACCAAGATTAACCTATAGTTCGTCCCTCCCACGTTCAGATCGACGCCAAGCAGCTCCCGTTCCGACCGGAACTGGCAGTCAACCGGACTCAACGTGTCTCTGACGTATATTAGTACCCCACCCCCTCCCCACGGGTGCGGTCTTTGCGAAACATTCTATACCGGGAATTTCGAACTCCCCAACGTAGTCCCTACGATCAGTATGAATCCAGGACTCGGTGATAGCAACGATATCCTGGTATTCTGATGCTAAGAGCGCCCGTAGCTCGCGAAACTTGTTCCTAATTGACCTAGCATTAAAAAGCATTGCACGGAGGGAGCCTTCCCTATTCTGACCGCCCCTAGCACGACCCGTTTCCCGAACACGCCAAGGCTGTCGGGAGTTGAAGAGCCCTCACTAACGAGGGGGCAACTTCCACAGGAGACTGAGCCCCCTCCAACGTAGGAGGAGGGTCACCCATCTGTACTTCGCCGCACCCTTCAGTCGAAGGTACGTCCGCCACCGGCTCATCCTCATCTCTCCCCGGTGGGGCCCATCATCTCTCCCAGGACTCGACCTCACCATTCTGTATAGGTGCCGGTCGAGCAGCGCGCCTAGCACACCTTACCCTTGTCATTGAGGTGGACACCATCCCTCTGGTAAAGGTCCCACCTACCCGAAAATGCATCGAAGGGGTCAATAAACTTCACGCCCAGCGGAACGCACAAGTCTTGTACCCTCTCGTTGATGCCAATGACCTTACTGAGCGAGTGGTCACTGACATTCATTCGCGGTAAAATACCCATTAACATTCCCCTGTCTGTCTTCAGTTTTAGATCATCCGCAAGAGACATGATCTCGGTGATGATCCCTTCTGTAAGACCTACCCCACCGCCTTTGAGGAACAGGTCATTGCCACCAGCGTGGACAACGATCGCAGTCCTCCGACTATCCACGCGCACCTTCTCTACCTCCTTCCTTAAGTGCGCCGTTCCCCGCCCAGGTAAGCACCTACCTTCCTCCCATCCCGGTTTGCAGAAGCAAAGTACTTCTCCTGGCCCTGATCTGCGAGTCCCCAATCAAAACGGTGTCTTCCTCCTTCGAGCACAGGAGACTAAAGCGGTTAGAGGTCTTGACAGGGGCAACTGGGGTCTCAGGCTTCGGCTTCGCAGCCTTCTTGCCCGAGACCTTTCGAAACCCGTCGCCACCCATACACGCAGTTACACACCCGACCCACCCCGACAGGTAGCTACATCCTTCGGTTTCTTTGGGCCATCAGCAGGCCCCTTCCACCCTTCTCTATCGATCCCTTCCCACCCTTCTCTATCAGCCCCTTCTTTGAGCCTCCCTTTGTTCTTGATACTTAATCTTACAGTTTGAATCTGCTGGTGTGTTTTTAATTTGATCTTGTCCACTGGGTTGGATTTCCAGTGCTACGACCCTATCTTCAAGCTTTTTTACTATTCCTTTAGCTCTTTAACTTCCTTTTCGTGGTTGTCTCTAAGTTTACAAAAACAAACATACACTAAGGGATGTGATATCGCTGATATTACCCTCTGGGAAGTCTACGCACCAATGATTAACTTTACATTTAAAGCATTCTGCTTTCAATTTAGCTGGCCCTGCCATTTTCTCTTTTTTTTGTTTTTTCTGAATACTCTGAATAAGATAAAGCGTTCTAGCAATGAAAACTATCCAAAAACGTTATGACCAGTATATAAAAAAGGGGGGGGGGGGGTGAATTAATCCCGCGCGTAGCCGCACCCGCCTTTTCGCAAGTGACGTTCATTCCTTCCAGAAGACTACACCTCTCCTGCTGCCGCACCGACCAAAGGTCTCCCCAGGGCCGGACCGTCCCAAACGTGTCGCAGCTACCAACTGACAAACACTCGCGACGCAAGCGTCACGGATTTTCCGCCAGGAGCGACAGCGAGATGCAGCCCCTTACTAAGTCTTACTAGTCACTCACAAGTGGGCCAGACTCTTAGAATCCAGTGTTCAAGGGATATCCCACCAGACCCAGAGGCTACGCCCGAGACTTTACGCTGGCCTGGCAGCCAGCTGGGCAGTAAAGCCCTCTCACCTCAGAGCAGTACAGCCAAGCACCATCAATTGGTCACCAAAGAACGGTCGCAGGGGGCTGGTCAAGCCATTACGCGTTAGGAATGGGCTTAACGGGGCACTAGCCACACTCCATTCATCGCGCCCCTACGCCTGGGACCCCTCCATCCCAGTCTCTCACAACCTACGAGCGTTAAATGGTGATTTATAGAGGTTCCAAAGCCTCTCTTCCCACGCATGAGGTAGCAGTCGGGTCCTAATAGTAAAAGAAGAGAAAAAGACTTAATACTAAAAGAAAAGTTTTTTTTTTTTTTTTTTTTTTTTTTGCAGTGAGAGGAGAACAACCTTAACGTAATCTAAAAGGACAGAGTAGGGATGGGATGGGGTCCTAGTAACCCACGGGACGGGATTGTGCAAAATACTTTACCCGCCCTCCCGAAAGAGAGAGAGAACCTAAAGGAGCTGGCAGCCAGTTCCTCTAGAATCCCACGACTCGGGACCGGAGGGCTGTCACACCCAAGTATAAAGTTTACTACATCCAGAAGAAATGTGCATAACCTTTATACCCCCCTGCGAGAGAGAGAGAGAGAGAGAGAGAGAGAGAGAGAGAGAGAGAGAGAGAGAGAGAGAGAGAGAGTTACAAGGAGGAGTTACAAGGAAGGAAAAGAAGTACCTCAAAAGGCCTGCGGCCCATACCGAGGAGGTACCAATGGCAACGGATGCCAGGGAAAATTTTGTGAAAGTTTATTTTTCTTTCAAACTATCCTAGCAGTAGTAGAAAACTGGATAGAAAAGTAGAAGGCTCTCTCCCCACCCTCCGCTCCCTCCCTGCCAGAGGCAGGTACGGAAAAAGGTTGAAGAAAATACCTTGACCCTGGAAAAGTAGCCAAGGAAATTTTACAGGAAAGTGGAGAATATATAAATAGCTCTATATTTAGCTTGCTCACAGAGACACCGAGCAAGCGAACTCCTGCAGAGTTTCCTGAGGTTTTAATCTTAAACTATGAGTGTGTTCAGTACTTTGTCTAGCCTATTTTTAAACAGATTTACACTTTGACTGGAAACAACCTCTGAGGGAAGTTGGTTCCAGATATTAACTATTTATAGGAAAAGAAATTTCCGCAGACTGAGGTCCTAAATGTCTTTACACACTCAAATAGTGTGCAAGATTTCGTCTAACCTTTTCTTGAACTGATCCACAGAGGAACTGTTCACAACTTCCGAAGGTAACCTGTTCCATGTGTCACAGATCTTATACGTAACGTAATTCCCACACACACTAGTCCTAAACCGTTTCAAATCCAACTTCCAACCATTGTTGCGAGTTGGGTTATCATTTAAACTAAACATACTTCTAAAATCGACATCGTTGAACCCTCGTAAGAGCTTGAAAACCTCGATCAGTTGAGAGAGAGAGAGAGAGAGAGAGGAGAGAGAGAGAGAGAGAGAGAGAGAGAGAGAGAGAGAGAGATTCGTATTTATGGCGAAATGCAAGTACGGTAAATTATTTTTAAATATTGCAAGGAAGTTGCGTGTGATGATAACGAGTATAAAACAGGATAGAAATTTCGGGATTACGACAGTTGTTTGACTTCACATTCTATTGAGAAGTATTTTGTGGGCTAGATCAAGTTAGGTTAGTTTAAATTAGGTTGGGTTAAGTTAGTTTTTAAAGTGTCGATGTTATGGTTTTGTCGATCCCACGGGTACTGGTCCATAAATTTCAGGATACACGTAGATAATAGATTAATTAAAGGACTTAATGAAATAAAAGTACAGTTAGTCCCGGACTTAAATTTTTACATTATGTACTAGGTCCGACGTACATCACTGCCGTTTGGCGCCAATTTATAACATTGCGGCTATGGAAAATTACGTTCCAATTTACGACAGTCCGGCTTCCGACATGTTTTCCAAGAACGCGTCCCTGGCGTAAGTCGGGGACTTGCTGTATTGGGTGCGTGACCTTTTAGATGAAAAGCTCTGCTTCAAAGGGCAAATCGAGGTCATATTAAAAAGTATCGAAATACCATATTCCGAGGTGTATATATTGTTCTTTGTATATCATACCTTTGCACCCCTTTATACTATATAATGCAGCAGTTTGGGATATACAAGCCAATACATTCCGTCAAATGTATTGCATTAAAAACTTGTCACACATATCAGGTGTGAAAACCGAGAACACAGAAGTCCCATGTTCAAACCCACGAAACTACTTACGCCAAGTGAATATCTACTCGCGTATTTATAAATTATTTTATAAGAAAGCTTCTCTGTTAATCATTCAAAATATTTCAAGCAACCAAGTAAACTGTTTATAAGAAATTTATCACAAGAGGAGTACTTCTAAAAACGTAACTTCATAAGCGAAATGTCAAGATCATCTTCCTCGTAAGAAATTGTCTGATATTTGGAATAATTTAAAGAAATTTGAAAACGAACTCTTCTTATATAAGTTTTCCTACCGAACTCCAAAATATAATTACAGATGGATACAACGTTATTTCTATCCATTTCCCGTTTTCTTCAATTCACTTTTCCTTAATTAAACCTTTAAAAAAAAAGATATGTTTGAATTGGTACTACTTTAAAATAAGAATTATTTCCCCAAAACTTTAGATTCTACGAGAATTATAGTATGTATATTTACTTGAATATACGCTTATCTTTTGAACATTAAAGAAATTGAATTTCTATACCTTATTTCTCTCATTTTGCATCGCTAATTTCTTTGTTGAACCCCTTCGGATCACAACGATACAATGAACCTCCTCCTACTAGTGTAAAAGGAATAAAAGTATTCTGTACCTAACTGTGAACTGATTTCAAAAGAAGTGCCTACCAACTCTCCTCACTGTTATGATTGTCAGGCAACTCTATATGAATAAGGTTTGTCCTTCAATTGCTGAAGTGTATCAGTAGACCTGTTTGCTTGAATGTTCAGATTAAATCTGATTTATGGTCACAAGACTACTTTTTCGCGTACATACAGGTTCGAGACTAAATTATATTTTGTGGTGGAGACCAAACCAGGTAAAATTTAATTATTTCCTCTCGTACGTTCATAAGCCTATTAAGTTAAGTATAAAATTTAGCAATATATCATACCAATGATATATATATATATATACAGGGTGGGCCGTAAGTTTCCATACATAGGAAAATTTAAATACGTGCGTCGGTATTTGGATCAGTAGTTTCCGGATGCTTGGATTGGTCGGCGTGGTCCTGTGGAGTGGCCTCCCAGATCCCCAGATCTCACCCCCCTTGATTTCTATCTTTGGGGGCACTTGAAGGCCATGGTGTATCAGGAAAAGATACGAGACATAAATCATCTAAAGGAACGTATCACCAACGCCATTACAAGCATAACGTCAACTGTGCTAATGCGTGTTCATCAACAGTGGGGAACACGTATTGAAATGTGTTTTCAAAACAATGGCAACCATGTAGAGCATATTATATAAATAAAAATGGTTGTCCATAAAAAAATGTTTATTTTTCCTATGTATGGAAACTTACGGCCCACCCTGTATATATATATATATATATATATATATATATATATAATCATGCACGACCACGCAGGAATTAGCATAATACAAAATATACTCCACCAAGATTAGAATCTAGAACTAGAGTTGCACCGATGTATCGGTATCGGCCATATCGGCCACTTTTCACAAAGTACCAGTATCGGCCGATACTGTTCTGAAAACCGATACCGATACTTTGAATTACTGTTTTTTGAAGAAATTATCTTATTTTATATAAAATTAATTTTTTTTATTATTATACAGTAATATCTTATTTAGTTGTTTAATATATATTTTATCAAAATTAGCAATGTTTACATTTACTAACAAAACAAAATACAAACTATTACTTTAATTACACTCTACTTTATTTATTGAAATGAAAAAAAACAACTTTATAATGCTTAACAAACCTCATTAAACTACCGGTATAATTATTGTATTTGAAGAGCTGTATATTAAAAATTTATACATTTTATTGTAGACATAATTTTATAAGTTGTTTGTTTGCAATGTTTTTTACTTTTTTAGTACATTCAATTTTAAACATAATTAAATTACAGGCTCTAGCTATATATTATAATATATTATATTATTATGAAATTAAATGGAACTAAAGTTGGGATTGGGAAAGGCATTTTAAGTTAATTGAGATATTATATCATTCACTTGAACTTTTATTAATAATCAATTTTAAAAATTAATTAAAAAGTATCGGTATCGGCACTTTTTTGTGGTATCGGTATCGGCCAAAATATTGGTATCGGTGCAACTCTATCTAGAATCTCTTTGGTAGAAATCATGGGTGCTGCCATTGTGGTACAAAAATATAAGTTAAAACAACTTGACGCATTTTTCAGCACACTGCCACAGCACAGTGGTAGCGCCCGCAGCTTCTACTCGAGGGGTCCTGTACTCGAACGGTGGTGGAGTAAATTTTCCACTATGCAAGATCGTGCGTTATATTACATTGATTCCATCCAGGTCCGGCGCCAGCCTATTTGGCGCCCTTAGCAGGACTGCAGCTGGCGCCCCCACCCGCCTCCCACTTCACGATTGGGTTTGCCCACAAAGTAATCAAGGTACCATATTGAAGAAACTATTTGCCTTACACTGATCTATTTTAATTTGCTAATACATACATTTATTATAAAATTATAAAATCATTTCACAGTTCAAGAAAGTGTCATGACCAATCAAAACAGCGAGTAAAGCGAGGCATATGTAGTAACAAATCAGAACGCTCAAAAGTGCTAAAATATGCGTGCAAAAAGGACATATCTACTGTTTTTTCCAAGCAAGAAGGGCATATGTCACACAAAAACAGTTATTCGCTTATTGACGACTCCCGGAACTCATATTAAGCCGTAAATAAGCCGAGTCGCTTATTGACGACTCCCGTCTGTGCGCGCAACATTTTTAAATCGCTTATTTACGACTCCCGTCCCTAAAGGGTTAAAGGTCGTGATAGTGAAAGTTCTATAATGACCCAAAAAGATGAATAAGTTAATTATGTAAATATCAGTCAAGCTAAACTGGTGTACATACGTCGTACAACCTTTCATCATTTGTCTATGCTTCTCATTCCTTCATTATTTTTTCATGTTGTTCTTACATAATACTATCAGACGTGCACAGGGCGGGAGGCGCTGGCGCCCTTAGCATTTACTAACCTCGCCTAATGGAGGCGGCGGCCCTGATTCCATCCATGAGACCCCAGTGTTATATCAGAAAGATGTGAATTAACTGCTGCCATTGGCCCGAGTGCAGAGGGGCTAGTACATAAAACACCTCGGGTGTTGAAATATGCGCCTGGTTGTGTTAACTTTTACTTTGTCGTAGCACAGTATTAGCACCCGCGGCTTCTACTCGAGGCTTTTGGTTCGAATATGGTCGGGAAATTTTACATTTATATATAAACTAAAAACGCGCTGCTAGCGACCTTCGAGTTTTTTAATAGAACAGTAAGTTGTGCGCCTGTACCAACCACCGGAAACGAATCGCGAGGTTGAAATATCCCAGTGCGCACCCAGCATTTGTTAGTGCAGTATGTGTATTGTTTACCAGGTGAATTTTCCAAATTTTTTTCATTTCCAGTATAACGTTTGCTCTGTATTTGGGTGCAGATAGGTAACAAATGGATATCAGAATGTACACAGTAATATACCTTTAGTTGGTATCTGAGTAAATAATAAGCCTATGACCTTGGATGTCACTCCACATGCAGTAATGACATTTTGAAAATGGCTATTGAGCCCACGATCGACCCATGAGGTCGATGCCAGGCCCAAGAGCTCGATAGCGGGACCTGCTAACTATTGTCATAATGTTTCAGACTAACAAAGACCCTAGGATCCACTCATGGCTGGTCTACCGAACCGTGTCTGTAATTGTGTATTGCGCATGTCCTCCATGGTGGTAAAATCATGACCATTTCACGACATCAAGAGTAGCTGCCAGTACATGTTTTATTCTTGCAAGAAACCCGTGAAGATGGTACAAGATATTGTCTTACTATGTTGACATCTTACGCGTATGTTGCTTAATGTACTTCAATGAAATTCACGTCCGTTGCAAAAGTGTTTATGGAGCCTCCTCTCAACACCAATGAAATTTTACACTTCTTACTTCGTTATATAAAGTTTTCTGCATTTAAAAATATGACAACTGAATTACTCTAACTTAACCTAGAGTAACCTAACTGGCTTTAACTTAACCTAAAATAACCTAAGTAACCTAACCCTCGGGACACTTGTCGAGAGAATGTTGACGAAATGCCTTAAGCCATGCACATATATAAGTAAATTAATAAAAAGTGTTGAATAAACAAACGGCGACATATTCGAAGTGTTTGTACATACAACAACACTACTTCATCATTTTACACCCTATTTATTTGGCCCCACATCTGCAATTCGTCCGCAGATCGAGGGAGAAGAGGATACAAAAGGCGCTAAAGGCAAAACGCAAGGAAAATTCTTATACGCTTAACTGCAAATTTCATTCCGGTTGATTGCCGTCAAAGGAATAGTAAATTTGGTAGATGCCCTTTTCGATGCTTCAAGTGAGAATGAGAGATAAAGCGTCCATTTGCGATTTAGTGACCACAGGGAGATAGGCCTATTCCTTCCCTCCATCAAAGGATCCCTCACTTTAAACTACTACTCGTTCGAATATCTATCTAGATTCCCTCCATCAACAATTCTTTCATCTGGGATCCCTCCATTTAGGGGTCTTCAAAGTTATCTCCAAACAGAATTGCTGGAGGCCCTGCCTTTTTTCTCTCTTTCTCCTCAACTTCATTTCGGAACGCCGATCTTCATAAGGGAAGGTACCACATCGAAGGATTAATTTAGAAATTTTTACCACATAATTACTCCTTACTGACACATACAAAAAAACATTGCTTGAGGTTGTTATTATTTATTACCTTTTATGTGACACTATATATACATATATACATATATACACACACACACACACACACACACACCTCTGGTTAGCTTCCGCCCGAATTGTTCAAGGTCAAGCTTTTCACTCCACCTTAGACCTACAGTTTAACGTGGAATCCGAATCACGCCCACCAGCAGCCTAGCGTCTTAACCACTAGGCCACCCAGGGTACCCATTTATCTACCAATACCAACCACTTTCTTTATTGCGTGGGAGGATGAACAGCTGAGTTTTGCAGCGCGCCGCCTGCCGTCATCGGATCTCGATCCCGGGGCCGATGGATTCGTAGTCAGCGATGCTAACCACTACACCACCGAGGCGCATATATATATATAATATATATATATAATATATATATATATATATATATACACAGGGCTATTCAAAATGATTCATCCAATTTCAACTGAAAATACTTCCGTACCTATCAACCATGCATCAACTGGGTATACACCACATGAATGAGGAAATCTCCGAGTTTTACAAGATCACCGCGAGAGGGCTCCAAAGTCACGCCGTGGCCTAGCCTAGCAACAAACAGTCAGTGTGAAAATGGCGTCCGCACAGCAGAAGGCGTTTTGTGTGTTGCAGTTTTCGAGCTGTAAATCGGTAGTCACAGTGCAGCGTGAGTTTCGTCGATGTTACAGAACAGATCCAGAACAGTTAAGGATACTGTGTATGTGCCACCGTTGCCCACATCTTTGGATGAGCTCCGAACTCGCATTGTTACTGCCGTAGAGTCAGTGACAACAGACATGCTGCAGCGAGTATGGGAGGAATTCGACTATCGTGTCGACATTGCTCGTGTAACTAGGGGAAGTCACATAGAGCATTTAGGAGGTGAGACACAAAATTTGGACAGTTTTTCTTTTGGTTGATGTATCACAAATCACACTGTATTTGTAACATTAAAAAATATTCTCATTTGAAATCAGGTGAATCATTTTGAATAGCCCTGTATATATAATATATATATGACCTCAGAGGCTGACGCCACATAGCCTATGTTCTTTTATATATCAACGGTGGCCAAACCCCGGCTCGCGAGACAATTTTGGTTTTTATTGTATTTATCATAAGAGAAAATTCATAATACAAATATAATTTTTTTTTTCACCAAAAAAATATGAAAAAAAAAACAAGGAAAAATTGAATTGACAATAAAATGCGTCATGCGTACGACAACTTCTTTTGCGTGACAGGCACTAAGTGGGATAATTACATAATTAACACCAATCGCCACTCACCAGTGTTCAGTACCCCTCGAGTTACCCTGCGGGCCGCGTGTAGTAACGAGTGAGTGTATTTTAAAATTGGCTTCGTAGATCAAATAGTGGCTATTTTTCTCAGCTATACAAGTGAAAGTTATACAACCCTTTAGTTGATTAAAATGACTGAGCAGACAAAGTGTAAGAAACGGAAATATGAAGAAGAAAATAGAGTTTTTAAACAGGAGTGGGAAGAGAGCTTTGCCTTTACTGTTAAGGGTGGGAAACCTGTCTCTCTTATCTGCCACGTGGCACTAAATCACTTTAAAGCCAGTAACTTAAAGCGTCATCATGAAACTAACTATAAAAATTTTATTACGGAATTTCCTCCCAAATCAGAATTGTGGAAGACTGAGTTAACAATGATAACAGTGATGAAATCTAGCCTAGTTGCCCAACAAACTGTACTTTTATCATTGTGTAAGACAGCTAACTTAACTACTGAAGCTAGTTTTATGGCATGGAATATTGCTCGTGCTCAATTTCCCTACAGTAGTGGAGAATTTGTGAAGAAGAATATTGCCGATGTTACTGCAATTCTCGCTCCAGATAACACAAAGCTTCGAGAACAAAGAGCAAGTATTTCTATTTCCCGCCACACTACAGAGAGACTTATTTCCCAGATCAGTGCTGAAATTACATGCTCGTTGCAGTGTGATTTGAAGAATTCTGTTGCATTCAGTTTGGCCCTCGATGAATCCACAGATATTAAAGATAACCTTCGACTGGCGATATTTGTTCGTTATGTTACTGGCGATGGGAATGTGAAAGAAGAACTCTTGGACTTAACCCTTTACTGCCCAAATATTTTGTAGGGTTAAGTTATGAATGCGTGTATTTAAAAGGTTACAAATTTGTCCTTTTGGGCAGTAAAGGGTTAATGACCCTAAGAGAAACCACCAGAGGGGTTGACATAAAGAACGCACTTGCTCAAGTACCATTGAATAAACTTGTCAGTGTTGCAACAGATGGAGCACCAGCTATGGTAGGACAAAATGTAGGCCTAGTTGGGCTCTTGACACGCGATCCCAAGTATCCTGTGTGTCTCTTTATTCACTGTATCATTCACCGTGGTCATTTGGTAAGCAAGTTCTTTAGGTATGACAGTGTTATGAAATGTGTTCTAGAAATTGTGAATTTCATTCGTTCAAATGCAAAAACGCACCGAGCGTTTAGAAATTTTATCTTGAAAGAAAAGGGAAAGTCATACCCACAACTAGAAGATCATGAATGGGTGCAGGATCTGGTTTTTTTTTTATGTAATATAACACCTTCAAAATCTAAATTTGGCACTTCAGGGAAAGGATAAGGTCATTTCTGACCTTACACAGACAGTTTTCAGTTTCCAGAATAAAATAAAGCTCTTCCAAAAAGATCTAGTAACAAAAAAAATTGACCACTTTCCCCACCTGAAAAACCGAGCAAACACTTTTCCTGATACTGAAATAAAAGATAGTAAATTGGAGGAATACAAAGGTAAATTAGAAGGACTAACTGATGATTTTCAGTTCAGGTTTGATGAACTAAAGAAGCTAAAACCATGCTTCGAATTTCTTGTAAATCCTTTCCTGATTGATGTCGTCAACGATGGCTGTCCTGTTACCACACCTTTTGTTACGGAAGCTGCTTCAATACAAACAGAACTTTTGGAGCTACAGGAGGACGTGGGTTTAAAGTTGATACATTAAAGCTTATCTGCAGTTGAGTTTTGGAAGCAAGTACCAGAGACAAAGTATCCTCACCTCAGAAAAACCAGTTTCCGACTTATCTCAGTTTTGGGGACAACTTATTGCTGTGAAGCACTCTTCTCGGTAATGAAATTTGTAAAGTCAAAACATCGTGCTGCCCTCACTAACGAACACCTGACTGAGCTTCTTCATACCGCCGTAACATCACATCAGCCAGACTTTAAAGCATTAACAGCCAAAATGAAGACCCAAACTAAGCCTTCTACAAGCAGTAATTAAACAATTTAATAATGTGAGTATATGTATATGTTTTTAATAATTAAATTCTTTTTAAAATATTTTGCGGCTCGTACATCTGAAAAACGTCGTATGTGGCCCTGATTAATTTATTTTATATACTGTATATATGCTAGAGCTCCGCCCATTTTGTCACTATTTTATGACGTGTCTATGATGTCACTATCTTTCAACTAGTCCAGAATTGGCCGACGCCACATAACCTATGTTCTTCCCCGGGCTCAGTTACTCCTATCCCCAAGTCTCGTCTAAATCTGGCCACTGGTTTGGCCGGCCATAAGAAACAAAGTAAGTTCGCAGGCAGTTCGACAGTCACAATTATTAGTATAGATTTACAATTATTTATAATTATGCCTCAGTCATTCTTTCCAAAAAGAAAATTTGAACTTAAATATCATCAAAAATTTTAATTATTCCCACAGCCCTTCTTCCACTTTCGAATATATATATATATATATAATATATATTATATATATATATATATGAACTGCAAACAACACACAGTATAATTAATGTAAAGAACGACGCTTGTATGGAAGAATGTTCCGCACAAGATGAGGAGGGAGAACGAAAAAATGAGGTAACCACCCGGGAATCGAACCCGGGATCTTCCGATTGCCGGTCAGATATACTAACCACTACACCATTAATCGAGGACCATGGTGTAGTGGTTAGCATATCTGACCGGCAATCGGAAGATCCCGGGTTCGATTCCCGGGTGGTTTCCTCATTTTTCATTTGTTCGTTCTCCCTCCTCATCTTGTGCGGAACGTTCTTCTATACAAGCGTCGTTCTTTACATATATATATATATATATATATATCAGGGCTGGCAGTTCGGACCCGGACCCGGACCCAGACCCAGACCCGGGTTTAACCCGAAAGTGAGATAAGACCCGGACCCGGACCTGATAGTGAATTAGAAAAAAGACCCGGACCCGGACCTGAAAATGAATTTTAAAATTGACCCAGACCCAGACCCAGACCCAGACCCAGACCCAGACCCAGACCCGACCCGAAAGTGAAGGACCCGCACAGCCAGGTTTTTAGTTTACAAAATTTGTGTGTGTGCCTTCAAACTGTGTCACTGAGTGCGAAGTTTGATGCAGGTGTGATACAGTTTGAAAAATGTCCTCGCCTCGCGAAAAAGAGAGATTCAGCTGGGAAACTGATCCATCAAGATCCCATGAAACGGTGGATGGAAATGGGAGGAGAATTAAAACAGGCAGCCTTGGTAGCATAGTCTACTCCGTGCACACAAGTTAGCGTTGAAAGATTGTTTTCCGCTCTAAGCTTCATTCTGAACCCGCAAAGAAATTCTCTTTCGCAATCATTATTAGACGCAGTGTTGTTTTTGCGATCGAACGGTGTTGGGGAATAAAGTCTTCTCAAATAAAATAGTGTAGAATAGTCCTTATAAATATATACTGTGTATATTCAAAATAAAAAAAATCTGTTAAAAATTCAGAAATCTCTTTCCTGTCTTGCCACAACTTTCAATCTAGATTCTAGGAGAAATAAGTATAGGCTATGCCGTTAGATCAATATCTGTTTTAAAGGAGTTCACAGAATTTGTTGCCCTCAAAATATAAAGACAATATTACTACCAAATTACTTTAATTATTTCATATTATCAGTTTTATTTTTGTTTTTTAAAATAAACAAAGTATTTAATTTTAATGCAAGATGATGATAATTTCCGTTTGAGTTCACTCAAAAAAATATAGAATTTGTTTTCACAAAATTATTTAAATTTAGAATAAGGGGGCTGAAGAGAGCAATCATACATTGTATTTTGCCCCTTAGCAATGCATGTATAACTATACCTAGTTACTATTAAATATTAATACAATTAATACACCTACTTTCAAACATTTCCAAAATCGGATTAATTAATATATATGGTTGGGCTACTACCGTGTAGCCATATAATGTTTTACTATGTTTCAGAAAACATGTTAATGTAGCTACGGTAGCAGTCTTATTACCTATCCTATACCAGATTATAATTATTACATTTTTAATAATGGACCCGACACAGACCCGGGTCATATACTGAAAGACCCGACAGGACCTGAAAGTGAACTTTCGGGTCCGACCCGGACTCGGACCAGGACCTGAAAGTAAATTAGAAAAATGACCCGGACGCGGACCCGAAAGTAAATTAGAAAAATGACCCAGACCCGGACCCGACCCGAAAGTGATAGACCCGCACAGCCCTGATATATATATAGCACGTGGGTTGTCACTATACTAATAATGATGATAATGGTTATGGTTAATTGTTAATGATTGATTATTATTAATGATAAGACTGGGGTCACCATGATCTTTTCATAACAAATAATGTTATTAATTAGGTTGAGTGATAGAATGAGTTTTCTTTCTTTATTAAACAAAATAAATGATTTATGAATGAGACAAAATAAAAGTTGATTGTTTACAGTTGAAATTAAACGTGCACTTGAATAATGACTAAAGTAGTAATAACGCGCGAGGTAATGATTAGTGTTTATATAAAGTTAGGTGAATGACACCAGGCTAAAATGGTGCCTGCACAATGATGTTTACATGATAGTAGCTCTCGTATCACTGGTTCTTCGGAGAGAGGGGTCGAGAGGCTTCGAGAAGTCCTTGTAACGAGGTTGAGGTGTGAGGCAAGGCATAAGGACATGCCTTGAGTGAATCCTTTGAATTGAATTTTTGAATTGAATAACCTTTATTAATAATAAAATCAGGGTTGGCCAAATTTTTGGTTTTTTAGAAAAACCCAACCCACGTGTTTTTTCAGTTTTTTTCATAATGTTGTTCACAAATCGTAAATGTATACATCTTTACGATCTTGTATTGTATTCCTGCTTCCACTTTGCCAAAAATTAAAGGATAATACAAAGAATCACCATTAACAGCCATCAAAATAGATAACAAAATCAAAATTATGACTGGTTTTACATTGTCTGAATACCCATTAGGCCATTACCCTTCCCAAAAATACAAAGCAGACCAGGAATAAACTTGGCAAGCAAGTTAGCAACCCATTTGAAACAAATATTTCCAAGTACAGTACTCAATTTGCTAGACAACCTTGAACCAAACCTATATGGAACACGTATGTAATGAGTATGTTGTATGCAATACGCACATTTGGAGTCTACCTCAGTCCTCAGACTCTCAGAGTTGCTAAGTGTCACTATTGTGTCTGACTCTGACTGGTAGTGTTGGTTGTGTTTGCTTCTGGAGAAATAAACTAAATTGTGTTTGCAATGCAGTTTTCAAAATCAATGTAACTAGTTTACTTCTATCATATTTTTCCTCACACAGAAATTTAATCACAGAAGTCGTATCCAATATTGTATTAAAATGCCTAGGTTACCAGGTAGTGGTCGCAAGCAAGCAAGTGAGTGGCTTGTAGTGTCCCGAATAGAAAACTCGAGCAAAGTAAAGTGTAATCACTGTAGATTAGAGCTGACATCCAAGGTAGAACGTATAAGAGCACATCTCGGCAACTGTGACAATAGGAATCGTCATGAAGATGATGGATCAAAGGGAGGCTCAAGTCATGCATCAACATATTGAAAAAACCGAAATTCCTGAAAAAACCCAAACTGTATAGGTTTTTTTTCAGACTGGGCTTTTTCGAAAAAAAAAACCATTGGGCCCAATCGTGCCAACCCTGAATAAAATAAATACATTCGTTTTACAAATTACAATGACATGAATAATTGTGAAGCTCGACTATTTATTTTATTTAATTTGGCCATTATTAAGCTTTAAGCTTTACTGGGCTCTTATTAAAATAAACAGCTAGTTGTTATTAATTAATAAATAAATAAATAAGTAAATAAGTATTATTAATAGTTAAAGCATGTATTAATCTTAACGTATCACTACTGACATGACAAATGCAAGGTCACCATTGAAGGCATTATACCAATACCATAAACAAAGAAACCAATATTATACATGAGAGATAAGAACTGAACACTCCCAAGAAATGTGTTTTTAATACTAGATTACACATAAGAAATTAATAATTAGTAAACAGTAGTAATGGACATTAATCCTAGATTTTTGTTAGTCACATCCTCGCGATGTGACGTCATCTTAGTCGTGGCCGTGTCGATGGAACATCGCGAAAGTATTTGCAAACGTCTCTGCCAATACACACACACACACACACACAGGGTGTTTCATAACATGTCCGACGTACTTTCAGGATGGATTCAGGACCTGAAAACAATGAAAAAAGTTTATATAAACATGCCCAAAATCGCTTTGTTTCCGAGTTACAGCAAGTATCCGCCTTAGCTTTAAAGGAAGTGTTCAAAATGACCGCCTTGAGCTTGAATACACGCCTGAACACGCCTCGTCATAGACTGCCTGATGCGTTCAAACATTCCAGGTATTGCTCAGATTTTCTGGCATCCTTGTTCTACACGTTGGCGAAGCATTTCATCGTTGTCAATGGGTGTCACGTAAACGATGGATTTCAGATGACCCCACAGGTAAAAATCGAGTGGATTCAGGTCCGGCGAACGAGCAGGCTACGCAATGGGTCCTCCACGGCCTATCCATTTATCAGGGAAATCTACTCTACTAAAATGAGGCGGAGCGCCTTCATGCATAAACCACATACGACGTCGGTAAAACCACATACGACGTCGGTAAAACCACATACGACGTCGGAACTTCATCTAGTAAATCGCTTAAATCATTCCTTAAAAAATTGGAATAGGATTCTCCTGTTAATCTTCCAGGCAAAACAAAAGGACCGATGAAGTTGTCGGCAATAAGTCCTGCCCATACATTGATATTAAATTGTTGTTGGTGGCTACTGGATGATGGCATGCGGATTCTCTTCTGCCCAGTGATGAGTGTTGTGAAAATTGATCATATCATTTCTTGTGAAGGCAACCTCATCAGAAAACAATACGGAGGATAGAAAAAGAGGATCGCGAGCACACTGTTGAAGGAACCAAGTACAAAAAGCCTCTCGTGGTGGGAAATAAACTTCAGTAAGGCCTTGTACTCTCTGAATGTGATATGGGTAGAGCTGTTGTTCCCGTAAAATTCTCCACACAGTTGTGTATCTTACACCTTCTGCTGCTGCTATCCTTCGAGTGCTGACACCAGGATGTTCCTCCACGCGATTAAGGACACGCTCCTCCAACTCAACAGTTCTGGCACTGATTGGTCTACCACCATCTGAAACTCGCTTGTTGAATGATCCTGTATCATCAAGACGCTCGTCTATTCTCTGAAAGGTCTTCTTATCTGGCAAACGGCGATTCGGAAACCGCGTCTTGCCGCGGCCGCATTACACTCGGCAAGGCCATACATGAGATGCATGTTTGCCATTTCTCTGTTTGAATAAGCCTCCATTCTCACTTCAAATGCACACTATCACTGAATAGCACAAAAACTTTTAAGGTTTTTTTTTTCACTGGATTGCACTTATTCACGGTAAGAAGTTACGAATACGAACAGTGAAACACCGCGATGCCATACATGAAATAAGTCTTGTACACACTCACAAACATTGTCGGCAAGCAGTGTTTGTAAACAGTTTGTGGAAAGAATTGCTGGAACAAAACGGGCTGCAACTCAGAAACAAAGCGATTTCAGGCATACGTTTATATAGACTTTTTCATTGTTTTCAGGTCCTGAATCCATCCTGAAAGTGCGTCCCACATGTTACGAAACACCCTGTGTGTGTATATATATATATATATTATATATATAGTGGTGTGGGAAAGTAATGCACCACCTCCGAATTTTACTTGTTGACTATTTGGTATGATTAAAAGGAAAATAGGGGTCGATGGTAGGCCCGGGTAATTTAAAATAAAATAAAATGAAATAATAGCTTCATTTACAGAGGGGTCGTTGGTGGGACATGAGGGTGTCGTTGGTGGGTCATCAGGTCCCGCCATTGACCTTTATCCATTTTTTTATTAAATGTAAATAATTTTTTCAACATTATTAATGACATATTGACACCAAGAAATAATTAATCCACAGCTTTCTAGCTATGTTTGGTGGGTGTAAACTGATTTAGAAAATCTTTATTTTTAAGGAATTTACAAGCCGACAACCTTAAGGGGTCGATGGTTGGGCACATTACCTTACACATAACTGGATAATTCCTGACTAAAGGATAATACTTTTTACGGGAGGGCACAGTGCTCGTGTAACCGACAGATCATTCAACAATTGCATTAGATTTAGAAGGTGAAGTCCGTCAGTATGTCGAAAGTAATTTGCTACGAAAGGAAAAAAAGATGTACATAAAAAGGGTCTTTAAAAGAGAAACTTAGATCCGAGTTCATTGGTCGCTCAAGAAAGCAGACACAAAAATTCGATGTCAATTAAAAAAAAAAAAAAAAAAAAAAGCTGAAAATGAACGAAGTAAAAATAGTGGAAAAGTGCGCGGAAGACGAACAATTCTGAAGGCAGAAGACGCGCTTTGAGGAATAGGAAAGAAAAGTTGGTGCGAGACGCGGAGGTGCGGAAGCAGGGGAAGGCCCTGCCGGTAATTAGCGGAAGAAGAAGAATGAGGAGAAGGAGGAAGAAAGGTTAAAAGAAAATGAAGGGCAAACGTAGCGTCTGAGAGGGAATTTGCCCTCAGAAGAAGAAAAGGACGGCGTTCAATGAATTTCAAGAAACAAGCGCGCTCAAAATCCTTTGAAGGCTAGTGAACTCGCCAGCAGTTGCTCACTCAATATAATTCCATGAAGACTCTACACAGGCCTTTCGCCTTCATATAATAAAGTGAGAAAACTCGTTTACATATATATACACAGTGGCGTTCAAAAGTCTGCGCCCATCTTATAATCACCCAATTTATTATAAATTGCACCCAATTTATTATAAATTGTACAAATATATATAATAACTACAACAAAATTTGATTTTTTATTGTTACATTATATGCTTCTAAATGTAATTATTATAAATTAGTAAAGAAATTAACAATTTAATGGCATAATCTTATTAATAATCGATATGACCTTTTGCTTTAATGACAGCTTCTACTCTGTGAGGCATAGATTTGACAAGTTTCTGGATAACATCTTGTGCTATGCCGTTCCAGCATTCCTCTACATTCTCCCGGAGAGAATCAAGAGAAGATATATTCTTTTTAGCTTTCAGACTCTTCAAATAGTCCCAAAGATGCTCTATTGGATTGAGATCAGGACTTTGTGGAGGAAACTTCATAATTTGTAGAACACCTTTATCTTTTTTCTTGTTGAGATGGTCCATGCAAAGGTTAGAAGTGTGCTTTGGGTCGTTATCCTGCTGGAAAATGAATCCTTGACCTCAAATCCTCAATCCTGATGGTATTGCATGTCTCACTAGTATGGAGTGGTACTTTTCTTTTGTGAGAATGCAAGTGATTCTGTGAAGAGCTCCAACTCCAGAATAAGTGAAACAACTCCAAACTTGAATGTTGCCCCCACCATGTTTTACTGAATGTTTTATGCAGGGATCTATCAGTTTTTCGTTGGTTCTACGTCTAACATAAACTCTTCTATGAGACCCAAAAAGTTTCACTTTTGATTCATCAGTAAAAATAACTTTTTTTCCAGTCGTCTACAGTAAAATTTCGATATTCTCTTGCCCACTCCAATCTTTTAGCCTTATTTTGTTTCCTCAGTAGTGGTTTGGACACAGCAACTCTGCCATGGAGACCAGCTTTCATGAGTCTTCTTTTTATAGTACTTGTACTTATTGGAGAGTCCCATTGTTCATTCAACTCTGCCTGAATCTGTGTAGCTGTGGCTTTTCTGTCACGTAGTGATGTAACCTTGATGTAATGATCCTACTTTAGGTCTGCCAGATCTTGTCTTTGAAGAGCACGATTCAGAATCTTTATATCTGCTTATAGTTCTTTGGAGGGCACCTTTTGAAACGTTAATTTTTGCCGAGATCTGGCGTTGGGACATTTCCTCTCTCGAAATTGCAATTATTTGTCCTCTCTGCGATAAACTTAGTTCCTTAGACATTTCAATTACGGCCTGTAAAGAGAGAATAGAAAAAATGATTAATTATTATTTTTTAATCAAATTGCTACAATGTCAGTGACTAATTGGTTTTATGAGTTATAATAGACCAGCTGTTAAGGTTACTGTATGAATACACTATTTTGAGGATTAATAACATTTGGCTATGGTCTGTCACCAATACCTGGGTTAAAATCGGTGTTATACTGCAAAGAAAAAACGTAATAGGACCAAAAAGGACCATTTTCATTAATGTGTCCTTTCTTATGAAATAAAAGCTACATTACTTACAAATGTAGTAGAATATATGAAATACTATTTCTTGTAAAAGAAAATACCTTAAAATAGCGGACATACTGTACTTTCCCAGAGTTGTATTTTTTTCTAGAAATTGTCTAAAACTGAGGTGGACTCAGACTTTTGAACGCCACTGTATATGTAGAGGTCAATCAGAGAAATTCCTTTCTTCGCCGTTCGCAGACATCTGGGAATTATCAAAAATCGAAAAAAACACGTGGTTTTCAAGGAGAGAGAAACAAAAGGACGCTTGTTTTTTTCCCAAAAAGGCCCGCGAAAAGTTAGTGTCTTACGAGCCTATATGAGCCAGAGTTCACTGAAACTCGCCCTCACTCTGCTCGTTACTCCTCTTCGTGAATCTCCTCTTTCACGTAGCACCGCTTCGACCTCAGCCGGCCTCAGTCCTTCAAGCCACACCTCAACCGTACAAGAAACGAATCGACACTTGAGGCGACTCTACAATTTCATCCTGCAAGAAGCAACACCATTGCTGTCGGCGTTTCCGTTTGCCCCCTTTTCAACAAGTCTCTACCGGCCCTCAACACTCATCCTCTCGTCGGTAAGGCCAGTCTGCCCGCAGAAGCAATCCTTCGAAGCCCAGGTCCATAAACCTTCTAGTAGGCTACGACCCACAAACATCACTGCTCGTCACTCATCCTCTCACCAGAATTCGATCGGCGCCTGTTCGACAAGTATCTCAACAGGCCCTCAGCACATCCTCCTGCGGGTAGGCCTACAGTCTCCAAAATCATCGACTGCGAAACACAGTAGGTCAAGCCTTCACCTAGGTTTCTTCAGTCTCCAGAGTTATCCAGCGTCGCGGTAAGCCTCTTGTCGGCCCTCACTCGGCCTACAGTGTTTTGTTACGTCGTGCTTCCACAAGCTCTGCCTAATCGCGTAGGCCCTAAAAAGTACCTTCAATACCGTTCAAACTAACTCTCCCGTTAAGACCGCAGTAGGCTTATTCAAGTATTGTACCAATACCATAATTTTGTATCACTGTTATTGTGTTCATTCGTATAACTTACTTATTTTGCATCCGATTGTTTATGTGCTCTTTTATGCATTTCATTCTTACCAACTTAATCCATTTACTGTACCAATCGTACTTGCATTATTTCAGTTATCAATAGGCTTCATTATATATATGAGAGAGAGAGAGAGAGAGAGACGCTAAACTTGTATGGGATACTTTTTATATTAATTATAGAAACACTCGTCCAAAGGACCTTGTTGAGACCTGGATTGTGAACGAAGTCTCATTCCTTATTTCACATTCTTTTACTTTTCCAGAACTGACAGACATTTGGTTGTGTTTTGATGTTTTGTTTATTGCCTCCTTCCTAATTTATACGCAGCGCGTGTACAACATAAGAATGAATTTAAAAGTCGAGTAAACGTTAAGTGTATTAAGTTTTAAAATTGTTGCTCCACGTTACATTGTAGATTCAGCTCGTATATTTGCTCTTCCGTAAAATGAAAATAGTGTTCGTCTTTGTCATATTTAATTTGAGTTTTCATACCTGATTCACTCGCTTCCTTTTAGCTCTCACTCTTTCTCATCACACACTTGTTACAGTAGTACTACTACTACTACTACTACTACTACTACTACTATTACTAGTACTATAATAACAATAATATTAATAGTAAATGCGATCTTAATTTTAAATATATTATTGTATAGTGATGAGTGTCTTTTTGTATTTGGTGTTCTTTTAAAAGGTCATTTTCCAGTGTTCCCACTCGAGATTCAATGGACACGGAACCAATTTTTGGCCACAGAAACCGTTGTCCCAAATTTTGTTCAAAAGCCATAAATTTTGACATAAGGGAATTTGGGAACTGAGGTCGGCCGAATAAAGGAAAGGGTAGCTAAGAAACCCCAAGTAGGGGGAATTATAAATGAAATTATCCTGATGGATTGTTTCCTACGAACATATCTAACCTAGCATAACCTGACCTAGCGTAACTTAACCTAATCAGGGCAAACGTATCTTATTTATTATTATTTTTTTATTTTGGGGTAGATGTTAAAAGTATTTCAGATTTTTGTAATATTTTGATGTTCTGAGGTGCCGAAGGTGTCACTCACAAAAACATTACCGATTTCTATCTGAATTATCACATTTGACTTAATTTTATGCTCAAGTACCTACGAACACACACACACACACACACACACACACACACATATATATATAGTGGGCCTAGTTTTAGCCGTTTGAGGTGATGCTGATTAATTTGGTGCTAATGATTAATTGCTATAATGATTGATTGTTAATGACAGGCTGGGTCAACAATTTATGATGTCCTACAGTATCACCGGTTGAACGTAGCTAATGAAGTAGGCATACTATAATATTTATGAGTGATACGAATTGCTTTGAGGTCACCAGCTTGGATTACACGGTTTACACCCAAGCAAATATTGTTAAGGTTATGAAGGTTATAAAAAGCACCTTATTGTTTTGTATTTAATTAAGAAAATAAATCTCTTATTTGTTCACAGTGAATAACAAATGATTGACAATAATTATAGTGAATAACAATTATTTAACGGCATTGAAGGTATTTACGGGATTAACAATTATATAACTGCATTTATAGTATGCTAAATATGACTGAGGATTAACAAATGAGGAAATGGTTATAGAGCTTAATTGTTAAGTAATACACTCGTTTATGATAGGCTATTTGAGGATTAACAAATGAGGAAATGATTATAGAGCTTAATTGTTAAGTAATACACTCGTTTATGATAGGCTATTGGTATGCAAAAATGGAACATAGAATAGATGCTGCAGCCTATTAATGATAGAAAGAATGCACGTACGTTTAGTACACTGTAAGTGGATTAGGCCGTCAATAATGAAATGCTTAAAAGGATCACATAAACAAACGGATGCAAAATAAAATGAATTACATGAAAGAACACATTAGCGGGATGCTACACGATTACGGTATTGGAATGGCACTTGAACTGGTCATAGGAATTAAGCCCAGAGGTGGGGAGTCGGCCAAAAACAACCGACTCCCGACTCCTGAGTCGGTATTTTTAAAAACCGACTCCGACTCCCGACTCTTTCCTTATCATGCTGATCTACAACCTTATAAATATTGGGATGTTTGTTTCGTAGATGGCGTTTCAAGTTTGAGGCTCTAGTTGGAGCATTAGCATGTTTCCCAGTGTAAGCACTAATTTTTGCATTACACTCTTTACCATCCTTTTCTACTTGACAAATAAAAATACTTTCATCCTCATTTAGCTTAAAATATTGAAAGACTGCTGATTTTCTACTAGGCCCACGACTCATTACTAATAGGGGCTAATTAAATTAATAATTAATATATTGCTAATTTTTATATGGTACCTAGTATCCTAAAATAGAAATATGAAATTCATTTGCTAAGATTTACCAGAACAATAAATCAAATGTGGAAATGTGAATCTAGAATTAGTTCAAGAAGATATTTATTTAGGGCAGAGTAGTATTCTGGTAAATTGTTGGCATATACAGTAGAAATTGAATCAGAGTCGGGAGTCGATCGTTTTTACCGACTCCCGACTCCGACTCCCGACTCCGACTCCCGACTCCGACTCCCGACTCTTCAAAAAAGCCCCGACTCCCGACTCCGACTCCCCACCTCTGATTAAGCCTAGTATGGGTTTGTATTAGAGAATTAGTCTGATGCGCAATCAATAATCATACGAAATATCACCATAACAGGGTGATACACAATTATTGTATTGTCATGACACTTGGATTAGGAAATAGGCCTACTGCGTTTCAACGAGAGTTAGTTTGAAAGATTTGTAAAACACTTTGGGTTTATAGCCTACGCTTCTGCGGTACACTGATGTAGGCTTTGCGTTATTGTTTAAGAAAAGAGAGAGAGCTTACCGACACAGTGGTGATACCTCTAGGTTGATGAGTTACTTGGAGGTTGGCCTATTGAGCTGTAGGCCTGAGGTGTCGTTGACCGTCCTATTGAAGTTTGTTGAACGGGCGCCGGTCGCCTGATGCAGCTTCTTGAGATGAAGGATATGCTTGAAGGTTGACCTTGTAGAACGTAGGCCTGAGGTGATGTTGACTGTCCCTTTGAAGTTTGTTGAACGGGCGCCGGTCGCCTCAAGTGTTGATTCGCTTCGTGTAGAGTTGAGATGATGCTTGAGGGACTGAAGCCGGCTGAAGTCGAAACGGTACTGGGCTTCAAAGAAGTGCTTCTGCAGATTGACGGCGGAAGGTCTTACTTGACGATAGATCGAAAGCCTTGAAGGAACAGCAGGCCGCTCCTCCGGCGGGAAGCCGGAGGGCGGTTGACGTGACGAGTTTCTGCTGACGAAGGTGGAGACCAAGACGAGGAAATGACAAGTGAGCGAGTGAGGAAGTGTATCAGTAGAATCTCGCTTATATAACCTCTGTGACGCAGAAAATTTCGCGCCATATCTTGAGACGCCTTCTACGCGTCCTTTAGTTGTTAAGGGCTTGCTTTCGCGGGCCTTTTGGTAAGAAACAGACGTCTTCAATGTTTCTGATTCCTTGACCACGTGTGTCTTCTAAGAATGTTTGAAGATGTCGTAGAAGAAAGAAATTGTTTGTCTATTTGTTTGTCAATTTCTTGTCGGTCCTTTACATATAGTATATATATAATTGATGAAAAAAAATAACCTCACCTGCAGTATTAATTCATACCACAACTATCGACATATGACGACAACCTTAAAAGAAGTTACTCACACCGAAGAAAGAAACAAATATGAAACATTTAACCTAAACTCCAAGACTATAAATTGGAGAGAAATCGGATCCCATATGTCTCAGATAGACTGGGAAACGGTCGTAGAGGACAAAACAACCGAAGAAATGCTAATAACATTGGAAGAAAAGACATAAATTTTAGGAAAATATGTTGCGAAAGCACAGCCAAAAGGAAAAAGGAATTATTTCGAGAGACAAAAGCGAACAATATTCAACAAAAGAAAGAGAGTAACTGCGAAATTAATTAACTGCACAGAGAACAGTACCAGAAAAGTGATGCAAGAAAAACTGGAGAGCATCGGTAAGGAAATATAATCCCTAATTAAGGTCCATTCAGAGAGAGAGGAGGAAGATGTGGTAGAAGTAATAAAGGAAAACCCAAAATACTTCTATAGCTATGCGAGAAGGAAAACAAGAACGCACGCCACTGTCGGGCCCTTGAGGAAAGAAAATGAACTGAACGGCGACGAAAAAGAAATATCTGAAATTTTGAGAGCTCACTATGAATCAGTTTTCAGTACCCCAAAAAGAGAGAAAGTGGTACGTGATAGAAATATCTTTTTGGAAGAGATATTACAAGGAGAGTGTATAAATGATTTTTACTTTACTCCAGACGATATAGCGCGAGCTACAGGACAAATGAAGTCACATTCAGATGCAGGTCTCGCAAATGGAACGCCTAGATGATTCAAAACTGTAAGAATGAAAGTAACTACACCCCTATGTTGGATATGGAGAAAATCTCTGGACACGGGAGAAATACCGAGCAGCCTCAAAAGGGGCGAATATTGTCCCAATATATAAAGGAGGGGATAGGTCTGGAACAAATAGCTACAGACCAGTGACACTGACATCCCATCTCAGCAAAATATTTGAAAGAATAGAGAGAAAATCAATGACTTTTTGGAGACACAAAAAAGGTTCAGTTAGACTCAGCACAGATTCCGATCAGGAAGATCGTGCCTATCAAAATTAATAGAGCATTATAACAATATCATAGATGCATTTGAAAACAAAGAAAATATAAATTTTACTAAAGCATTCGATGAGGGTGGTCATGGTATGATAACACGAAAAATTAAACGTATGGGAATAACGGACAAAGTAGGAAAATCGATCAATAACTTCCACAGAGAACATCAACAAGTTTTTAAGATCCAAGGTATGTCATCATCAGACTCGGAAGTACGCAGCTCAGTGCCGGAAGGAACAGTATTAGCCCCACTCCTATTCATTATCATACTAACACATAGATAACGAAATAACCAATAATAGTTGCGATTCAGGGAGAGAGAATTATTACAAAAAGTACAGAAAAATTATTTTTGTGGGCATCCTAAAAAGGCTTAATATCTTCTTCACAGAGAAAATATTACGATAATTACATTCTGAAACTTCATATTTATAAATTTCATTATTTGTCTTTCTGGTTGCGTCAGGAAGGGCATCCGGCGTAAAACCTTGCCAATACCATTATGATATGCGGATCATGGAAAATGTCGTAAATGTCGTACATGCTAGGGCGTCCGCCCTATTGACGCGCGGGGGGATCGCCCTGACCCGTGGAAAGTGGACGAGGGCTAACGCGCCATGAGCGGATGCGGCTGAAGAAGATAGCTCAGAGAAGACGGGCGAGGGAGGACAGTGTTCGGGACGACCTGAGGGAGCGGGAGCTGGATGTTGAGCTGGTACAGGATAGACAAAAGTGGAGAAGGAGGATCCGCAGCAGCGACCCCGCGCAAGTGCGGGACTAATAATGCTGTAGAAGAAGAAAAAGTAGTTGTGACATCCTTTGCTGACGATACAAAAATCAACAGAAAAATTAGAAATGTAGATGATGTGAAATCCTTACAGACGGGACACAAACAGAATATACAGATCAGAAGACGACAACATGAAATTTAACACCGAGAAATTTCAGTTCTCGAGATATGGAAGAAATGAGGAACTAAAACAAATAGTATATTATGCCCCAGATAGACAGGAAATTCAGAGAAGCACGACTGCGAAAGATTTACGAGTTATAATGATCGACGATGCTAAATTTGAAACCCAAAATAAGACTGCGATAAACAAAGGAAAAAGAATTACGGGACAGTTACTAAGAACCTTTTAAAAAAGGGACAAAAAAGTAATGATTTCCCTGCTGAAAACACTGATAATACCAGAATTTGAATACTGCTCAGTCTTGACGTCTCCATATAAAAAAGAAGACATTAATAAAATAGAAGAATTTCAAGGAAATTTCCCAGCCAAGGAACTCGATTACTGGAAAAGACTACGTACATTAAATCTATATTCGCTGGAAATAAAGAGAGATATACACCATAATATACGCATGGAAAATAATACAAAAACTAGTACCTAACCTCAGGCCGAAGTCCGAACCCGGTAACCATCCTAACAAGACTGGAAAATAGGAAAGGTAGAATGTGTACTCATTATGTAGTGTTCGCAAACTAAAGGCCAGACAAGGAACACCCTCATCTCTGAAGGAAAGTAGCTTTGTTGTCAGAGGGCTTGGGCTATTTAACCAGCTACCCAAAGAAATAAGAAATACCAGTGATGTCAAAGTAGAAGTCTTCAAAAGGAAGACTAGACGCCTGGCTGAGGACGGTCCCGATGTGCCTGGTGGGGGTGAGAGCTCAAGACAGCAACTCTCTTCTACATCAGGCCAGGTCTAGAGGTGGGGCCACCAGCCTGACTGTGTGAAAAGAGACCGACACACGAGACATTACAAGGTTACAATATGATATATATATATATATATATATATACACACACACGTCGAAAACGTCTGTCTGTAGCTTCATTTAACTTCGACATTATTGTACTATTTCTAATTAATTGTATATATTTCTGTCCTTAGTATGTGAACTGTCATTGTATTAATAATATTTGTCATATGGATATAGTCTGCCAATAAACATTTTCATATAACCAATAACCTTAGAAAAATTTAGAAAATTGAAAACCCTCGAGAAAATACAAAATAAGATCCGAAAAACGTTTTCATCCCATATGATACTGATAGCCTATTTTTGAATTCGGAAAGAAAACAGAACTACCAAAGTGGTCGCTAGTCGAACTAAAACTGAATGACGTAACTATAAAAACGATAATTAAAAACGAAAAGACAACGAACAAACTAAGGTGGCTGCTTGTCACTCTTCAGCCAAGGAATAAACTTTAAAATGTTAAGCGTAAAATCATCTAAGTCAAAAGATACTTTATTACCATTAAAATTATCATTGTTTTTAATAAAGAAGGATTACCCTGTTTTTCTATTATCATTGTAATTAATATGAGGAAGGACTGTAATCATTAAAGTTAATGTTATGTTACGCGCACTGAATTCAATACTTTTAGTAATACGTGGTTGAATTTTATTTTTAATCGTATTGTTACGTTCATTGACGACATTTATTTCTTTAGGTAGAAGGTCGTTAATTTCTGTCCCGATTGGAACAAGAAGCTTGGGAATATTTTCCCTTTTGAAGGTATTTTCTTTATTATAATTTTAGAGCCTCTTTCGAGCACTATAGTGAGCTTTATTAATAAAGTCTGAGGTATAAGTTATAACCCAAATTTGTAAAAGTATTCTTAATGTAAAAAATCTCTTCCTCCAAAAATATCGGGTCACAGATTCTGTATGTTCGTAAAAAACAGACTCAAAATCACTCCACTTTTTGTACTTTAGGAATGACCTGAGTGACTAGTGTTTCCGTAAACTTTAAAGATGGTTCTATTGTTCAAATTTCGTATGACATAAATGTCTAAGAAAGGTAACTGTTTATCGTTTTATTTTTCATAAGTAAATTGGATAGAAGACTACAAACTATTAAGACTCGCGAGTAAATTTTCAGTATTAACACGCTCATCAACTACTGCAAAAGTACCATCAACGTATCTACAGTAAATAAATTAACTCCAGGAATCAAAAGGTCGGTCATTTTCCCCTCGAGAAACTCCATACATAAATTAGAGAGCGCCGGAGATAAAGGTGAATCCATTGGAAGACCCTGAGTCTGCTCATTATACAAGCCGTTAAAACTAAACAATTATGAGAAATACACAGTCGAATTAAACGCACATATATATATATATATATATATATAATATATATATATATATATATATTATTATATAAGGATAAAAGGTTGATCAACTCCAAAGTCAACATTATGATTTAATATCAGACGTTTTAGAAGTCAAACTCCCATCATCAGTGGCTAAAAACAATAAAAAATAAAAAGCAAAATTAAACTGGTAAAGAAGTCGGACGTGTACAGGATTAACTTAATTTAAAATACTTTCGGTCGTACACCACCAACAATAAAATTACAACGACGATCATAATCTCATCTTCAAATTAAGTTTAATATTTAGACAAAATTAAAAAACAAAACTAGCATATATATATATATATATATATATATATATATATATATAATATATATATATATATTATAATGTAATAATATATTATAATATATATATATATATATATATATATATATATATATATAATATTTAGTAGAAATCCAATGACAAGGAGAAATGTAAATGCCATGAAAAGTCTTCTTTATTGCGCAACGTTTCGAGCAATACGCTCATCTTCAGGCTGTTTAATAACAATGTGAAATTAAAATCAATATTGAATGAAAAACAAACAGAAATTTCTATAACCTATTCGTAAAGACAAATTTTAAAAGACTGAGAAAAGAGGGTTAAGTTCTAAGTTATACAGATTTACATATCAAAATTAAGAAGTTATTTTTAAATACATGTAGTAAATGTGAAATTAATACACTGGAAAAATTACCAATAGTACACTGGAACAATGGAGCTATCTACCTTACACAGCAATATCCGAGGCCGACTAATTTGAGCAGAGGAGACGGGAATGAAAGATGGCGAGGGAGATAGGGGAAGGAGGGATTATAAGGAATTGGGGAAGGAGGAGGGATCATAGCAGATTGAGAGGGACGGACGATGAGTCAACATTCAGACTAGGGGACAATGCTTTAATGAAAAGGGATTCTAAAATTCTTAGTGAGTTGGGAAAGTATTACAACCAAGAATTTTAAAATTGTCTAAAGTGACATCAATTTTGCATTTGATGCTATGTTCACGTATGCTGGAGGCTTCCTTAGTTTTTAAATTTTACCTGTTCGCCACTTATTCCCATCTGGTGCTAATCTTGCTCAATTATACTGTCTGCCTAAAATCCATAAAGCTGGAACACCTCTCCGTCCTATTTTAGCTTCTTTAACTTACCCACCTTTCAATTGCAAAATTTGTGTTCGTCTCCTGTCCCCTTTTCGAAAAATGTTACACTATAAATAACTCGTTTGAATTCCAAAAGAACTCCTGGGTAAAACTTCGATTCAAAAAAGTTTTTTGTCAGTTTTGATGTAAAGTCACTTTTCACAAATGTACCTGTATCTGAAACTATTGCCATTATTTTAGAAGGGTTTTTAGCTCAGTTGATAATTTTATGGTTTTTCATTGTCTCATTGAAGGAACTTTTAGAATTGGTCTTCAAACAATGCTATTTCACTTTCAACAATAAGGTTACCAACAAATTGATGGGTAGGGATGGGATCACCAGTCGGACCGCTAGCAGCTGACTTTTTATGACTCATTTAGAAAGTGTAATTTTTAGACAATCCCCACTCATCTCAAGCCAATTTTCTATCGACGCTTCGTTGATGATTCGTAGCAGTCTTTGATAATGCGGTAAAGCGCAACAATTCTTTAACTTCCTAAATTCTTTGCACCCCAATATAACGATACAATGGAACTGAGCAAAATGGCTCCCTCCCCTTCTTAGATCTTTTAATTTCGAAAAACGGTGATTCTATTACTACTCAGTTTATAGGAAACCCACTTTCACTGGTTTGGGCATGAATTTTTTAGTTTTACTGATTTTAACTATAAGATGTCTTGTATTAAAACTCTCCTGTTCAGAGGATATAATTTGACCTCTAATTTACCTTACTTAATGATGAATTAATAATCTAAGATCATACTTTACTAATAATAGGTTTTTGTTCAATATGTAGACAAACTAATTAGATCCTTCTTAATAATGTTTATAGCCCTCCTTCCATGTATTACAGTGCCGAAGGATATAAAATATTTCTTGGTACCTGAAATGGGTCCCTTGAATAAGGAATTTAAGCTTAAATTTACAAAATTGTTAAGGAAATTTTTTTATCATACTGATTTCCGCATCATATTTATTAATAAACGTCTTTAGGTAGCTTTTTCTCAGCGAAGGATCGAACCCCTGACTCGTTGCGTAGCGGTGTTGTATATTTATTTACCTGCCCTGCCCTAGGTGTCTCCTTGGTAATTACATCGGCAGCACTGTTCGCTCTCTCAGGGCTAGATTTTATTCGCATATGGGAATAAGTGGCCGAACAGGTAAATTTTAAAAACTAAGGAAGCCTCCAGCATACGTGAACATAGCATCAAATGCAAAATTGATGTCACTTTAGACAATTTTAAAATTCTTGGTTGTAATACTTGTCCCAACTCACTAAGAATTTTAGAATCCCTTTTCATTAAAGCATTGTCCCCTAGTCTGAATGTTGACTCATCGTCCGTCCCTCTCAATCTGCTATGATCCCTCCTCCTTCCCCAATTCCTTATAATCCCTCCTTCCCCTATCTCCCTCGCCATCTTTCATTCCCGTCTCCTCTGCTCAAATTAGTCGGCCTCGATATTGCTGTGTAAGGTAGATAGCTCCATTGTTCCAGTGTACTATTGGTAATTTTTCCAGTGTATTAATTTCACATTTACTACATGTATTTAAAAATAACTTCTTAATTTTGATATGTAAATCTGTATAACTTAGAACTTAACCCTCTTTTCTCAGTCTTTTAAAATTTGTCTTTACGAATAGGTTATAGAAATTTCTGTTTGTTTTTCATTCAATATTGATTTTAATTTCACATTGTTATTAAACAGCCTGAGATGAGCGTATTGCTCGAAACGTTGCGCAATAAAGAAGACTTTTCATGGCATTTACATTTCTCCTTGTCATTGGATTTCTACTAAATATTAAATTGAAGCTCTGTAGAAGCAACCCGCATAATTATATATATATATATATATATATATATATATATATATATTAACTTGTTAAACTCGCTGTGTTTAATTTGTACGCAAATCTCTCTCTCGCTCTCTCTCTCTCTCTCTCTCTCTCTCTCTCTCTCTCTCTCTCTATATATATAATATATATATATATATATATATATACTGGTGATCCAGATAAATGGACCCATAAAAAAAGCCAAATATTCTTAATATTTAATTCCTTTCATAAAAACTATATATCATTCGAAAGAGTAGAGTTAGAAGTTTATTATGAAATATTTATTTTTTAAAATGACTCCTTTCAAATGTGCTCCATTAGTTGCCAAGCATTCCAGTGTTCTCGCTTGTAAGTTCTGCATCACTTTTGCAAGAGTGTGCGGTGGTATGGCCTGTATCTCATTTGTGATGGCGGCCTTCAATTCTTGCAAGGTCGTTGGGTTTTTCTGTAGACCCTACTCTTTAAATATCCCCAGAGATAATAATCTAAGGGAGAAAAATCCGGAGACCTTGCGGGCCATTCAACGTCTCCAAATCTTGAGATTAACTCGCCTGGAAACGTTTGACGCAAACTGCCATGCAGTTTCCTCGTGGTATGGCAGGTAGCTCCGTCTTGTTGGAACCAGTGGTTTTCTAGACAAAGATCTCTTAATTTAGGAATAAGGAAATCGGTCAACATTTTTTCGTAGCGATCACCATTTACAGTGACCGTGTTTCCGGTGGAATCCTCGAAAAAGTACGGCCCTATGATCTGAGATGCAGTAAGACCACACCAAACAGTTACACGCTGACTATGCAACGGGACTTCGGTAATATTCAATGGATTTTCTGTTGCCCAGAAACGACAATTTTGTTTGTTTACAGTTCCATTCAAGTGAAAATGGCTTCGTCTGACATAATCAAAGTTGCTAGAAAATTGGTGGTGTCATTTACCTTCTGTTGGATCCATTGACAGAATTGTCGTCTTCGTGCGAAATCTCCATCGTTTAGTTGTTGCACTGTTTGAATTTTATATGGAAAGCATTAAATTTTGCTTGAATATACGGTGTGTTGTTCCATATCCAACTCCTAACAGCTAAGAAGCACGTCTAATGCTTATGTTAGGATTATCCTGTACAATTTCATGAGTTCTGTTAATGATCTCGTCTATCCTTGCTGTGCGCACTCTTCCAGTTGGTTTTCTTTTTCCAATGCTGCCAGTTAGGGAAAAATTTCTGACACACCGACGGATTACTTTCTTAGAAGGTGATTTTGACATCTGAAAATTTGTCTTGAAAGATCTTTGAGCTGAAACTACACTTCTTCCATGCTCATTGCTCATAATATTGCTCAGTTATGAAACGCAGCTGTTCCACAGTCCATGCAGTCATCTTGAAGGGTTAGTTTTAACTAACACTTTTATTTTGTTTTGTATCTTATCTTGTCTTGTATTGTCAAAACCTATACAATCCTGTACAAACTTGTAACTATCCTCTTTCGAATGATGCGTATGATTTTATAAAAGGACTTATACTTTAAGAGTTACAGGGGTTTCTTTTGGGTCCCATTTCTCTGGATCACCCTTTATATATATATAAATAAAAGGACTCCATAATTTTCAGGTCTATTTCATTTTGCAAAGTGGTTAAAACTGAAATATATACATGTATAGATGCACGTGTGGAGGTTGATTTGAAGTGTGTTTGTGTGTTGGCCTCGGCCCTCTCGAAGTTAAAATTTTTACTGGAAACAAGCTAGTGTTCTGTCTAACATTCGCTGAAATAACTTTTAAAAACTCTTTTTGTTGTACTCCACAAAGTTCAGAATTTCTGACCCGAGTGATTTACAGAATTACGTACGAATTCTTTGATCCGATTTGTCCACTAAAATCTGGAAAAGAATATTATTATTATTATTATATTTTATTATTTATTATTATTTATTATTATTATTATTTTTATTATTATAAAGAGATAAATAAAGGGGGAAAAAATTTGTACACGACAATTTATATTTTATGAAAACATCGTTTCCTTTGTTCATCAGTTCATAAAAGTGTCATCTTAAATTTAGTTTTTTACGAAGCCCAAAGAGGAAAAAAGTCGTTACTTTTAAAATGACAACACTTTTGTACTTCGGCTTCCAACGATACAATGATGAAATTGATGGAAATTTATTATGAAAAAAAAAATTGTTGTAAACGTGTAACTCTGGCAACTGTTCATTCAATTGAAAATATTTTATTTATTAAGTTAAACGTACTCGTTTTATAATCTTTTTACTGATATAAGTGAGCAGTGATATACGAGATTAAAACTATTAAGGTTAACCTCCTTTGCAACATCTAAGGTCATATGACGGAGGGGACCTACAGCTTTCCGCGAGATCCGAACCACGGGTCGCTACATAATCTGGACGCGGTGGACGGTCTCCCATCCAACTGCTACCCAGACCGGTTGCTACGTACATCGTCTAAAAGCAGAAGACGGTCACCCATTTAAGTACTACCTTTTCCCACGTGGTAGGGGTGTCGTGCAGGTGGACTGTAGCGAAATTTCGCCCGTCGACGGACCCGCTCATGAAGTCCTGGTCGGTTCAGGGTTTTTTGCATTGTGGAACGGTGACCGTCTATGTTGGCGCCTGCCAAAGATCCGTGAAGGTCTTTAGGTTACTGCTAATTTCATGAACGAGTCGCCTAATTATCCTGAATGAGATCTTCAGTAATGGGCCACTCCCGGGCAAGGTTTTGTTGTCGTCTTTATGTCCCTCCATTTGTAAATAATTTGACGAACAGTTGACACGTGAATTCCACATTTCGCTGATATCTCGTAGCCCTTCTCAGAAATAAGATCATTTTCAATGGCCCTCCGTAAGTCATTCGAGAGCTTTTTCAATCTAGGCATGATACCCGATGCTCTTTACGTTATCTGCACCAAATTGATCCCTGAAATGCAAAGGAAACTAATCACAAGGTGATCAATCACATTAAAATATCATCACTAATGTAGTGAGTGGCGTTTTTTGCTGATGTAGCGAGTGGCGTTCCTCAGGGTTCTGTATTGGGCCCCTTGCTTTTTCTTATATATATTAACGATTTAGATGTCGGCCTAGTCAGTATAGTTTCAAAGTTTGCGGATGACACGAAGCTGGGTGGTAGGGCGATTAATGACGAAGAAAGAGGTAAAATCCAGGAAGATCTGAATAAAATCGTTGATTGGTCAGTCACATGGCAAATGAGATTTAACGTCGATAAGTGCAAAATTTTACGTATAGGTTCGCGTAACGGTAATTTTGCGTATAGTATGTCAGGGAAGGAATTAACAAGCGTAGAGCAGGAAAAAAGATTTAGGAGTTATAGTCACTGGTGATTTAAAAGTAGCAAACAAAGTACAGCAGCGGTCAATAAAGCGAACAAAGTGTTAGGTTTTATAGCTCGGAATTTTGAGTACAAATCGCGCGATATTATTGTTCCTCTTTATAAATCATTAGTTAGACCTCATTTGGAGTACGCGATCCAATTTTGGAATCCGCATATGCGCAGAGATATAGACAAAATCGAAAGAGTTCAAAGACGAGCAACTAAGATGATTCCGTCGCTTAGGTCAAAGTCGTACGAGGATAGGCTTAAGGAGTTAAAATTGACTACACTCGAGACTAGGAGGCTAAGGGGTGATCTAATCCAGGTTTTCAAAATTATGGATGGGTTCGATAACGTAGATAGAGAGAGCTTTTTCGAAATATCTCAATATAATAGGACTAGAAATAACGGGTGTAAGTTGACAAGTAGAAGGTTCGAGACAGCAATTGCCAAAAACTTTTTTACGCATAGAATAGTAAATAGCTGGAATAGTTTGCCGGTAGAAGTAATTAGTAGCACGTCTATAAACATGTTTAAAAATCGATTAGACGCATATATTGATAGATTGGGTATAGTTTAAGGTAGTAAAATTAAGGCTTTGTGGTTCGGAACACATGTAAAATTGTAGGTCCCCTCCGCCACCACGGAGGACATGCACAATACACAATTACGAACACAGGTAGACCAGCTATGAGTGGATCCTAGGGTCTTTATTGGTCTGAAACATTATAACATATTAGGAATGTTACCTTATACGGAATAAAATATGTAAGCAACGCACCTTCATTCAACAAGTTTATGACGATACGTAAATGGTTCACTTCCGCGCGGCCTCTTTTTCACAACTGATCGCAGAGGGGTTTCTGTGTTCAATTATACACATGTAAACTATTTTTGAATGGGGTCATTCCATGTCAGTTCAACGTCGATAAAAAACGTGACCACCACCGATTTTTTTTAAAATTGGCACACTTATAGATCTCTGAGAAAAACAGGATGACGCTTGTTTCAACACTAGGTCATATTATGGTTCCGGAGATATGGCCCTTCGAATTTTGTAAAAAAAGGTAAATTTCCAAGGTCATACTATATTTCAACATGAAATATCTCGGCTCCAATTGCACTAACAGAGACCATTTAAACACTATTTTAAAGCTTTTAAGCAGATCTACAACTTTGTTTCTATTCATATTTTACCTCAGTGGTAAAAAAAAAAGTTGATCTTATTTTTGACCTTTGACCTTGTGTAGGTCATTTGATGTCACAACCGATTTTTTTCTCCTTTCACCCAATTTTGGGTACACATGTCTACCTTAACCTAAAACAAGATTTTAGTGTTAAGTTAGTATAGACGCTACAGCCATTTCAGTGGACCATACCCACCTCCATTTTGACCAAGTACCTTTTTCAACCAAACTTTGGAGCACCGTATCTTTGGAACTGTTTGAGCTAGAGTGTTGAGAAAAATACTATTAGATTTTTCTTACTGAGATATATAATGTCTGCTAATTTTCAAAAAAATCGGTAATTATCTAACCTAACCTAACCCAGTTATTTGGTCGAATAAGTATCCGGCCCTATTATAATTTTTTTTTTTTTGTATATTTCAGAGAATTATATAATATAGGTAATTTAAATTACATAATTAATTAATTTATATGGACATTCAAAAGTGTGAAGAACTTCGAACCTGCTATCCTGTTTAAAGGTAAAGCTATGTACATAAGTACCTTATACTAGGCTATAGGTACTACCCTATAGAATAAGTTCAGTTTTAAGAGTTAGATGAGTTTTAATAGAATTACTTAACGTTGTGTATTTATTCATTATGTACAACAGTATGTATCCATGTGAAAATAAGCTTATTTAAACCTTGGAGCAAGGATTTTTTTGGCATCTGTATTTATTCCAATCTGTAAATCAAACTGCACATTTTTTCTTGTTGTAGACCTCTGAAACAAGATCAGTAGGTCCCAAATTTTATTTGTGCCATCTAAGCAAAAATAGCTTTTAACAGCATTTGGTAGGATATTGTTCCAAGATATGCAAAAGGTTTGTGATATGTAGGTACAAAACATTCTCCAGCCACAGCCATACAAATCGATTGTAATGGATGAATTCACTTACGTTTTCATACAATTGATATATACTGTATATATATGTATTGCGGTCTGATGTTGAGAACTGACTTCCTTAAAAAACATGATGGACGGGATACCTAAAATTCAGTATATTTTATTTTTAATCTTACTAAGAAAAAATGAACTATACTGACTGGAAGAGAAGTTGCCTTCATCCTCACGCACATCTTTTCTTTTTTTGCTGCCAGACTCACCTGATCCAGTGATCACCATCATCTCTAAACATGGATCTTAGGACAGTTTCAAATTGGCACGTTCTTCTCGCGACTAAAATTTTCCATTTTTTTTTTGTTTTTTACCCGAGGCATAGGTTAACGTTAGCTTGGGAGCGTATTTGTTTATTTGGCAGAAGATTTATCCTGGATTATTATAGAAATTGAAACAAATAAAATTTATAAAAACCACTTTTAAAATTGAAAAGTAAATCGCCATTTTATTTCTGGCATTGAAATTTTTGAGAAATTTTATTATCCCAAGACTGATTGTTGACTATAAATTTTCGATTAAAGGTGATTAACTCTGTTGAATAAACACTATACAGCGTCGCTCACTCCCAACAGCAAAATAATAACAATAAGCAATGAATTTTTACTTAATTAATGATTTAATACATTTTTAATGAACGAATAATACCCGAATTATGACATGATTGATGATGGAAAAATTTTCCCTCATCTTCATCAATCTTCTGTTTGGAAGCCAAAGTACGGCCATTTTAAAGTCGGGATGACATCACACTTTGGTTACGCATTAAAGCCACGTTTAGTTTTGCGAATGAAAAGATGAGCGAAACGGTATTTATCAACACTTTTTCCTCGTATGTTTTTATGTTTATGGCTGTTATGAACGAGGTTAAACAATCCCCAATTATTCTGTTTATCTTGCAGAATACTAGTAATAAATCGTATATATAGCTATATATATATATATATATATATATATATGTGTGTATATATAAACGTCATGAAAGGAGACGTAATAGAAAATAGCAATTAAATTAATGATAATAATTTTCCTATATTGGAATCTTGCCTCACAAACTCCAAACTTTTAACTTTTTCTCACTTTTTATTTCCCGAATTGGAGGAGTGTTGAGCGGGAAAACAAAAAATCAATAAAGGGTTGCCCCAATGTCGAAATAGTGTTCCGGAACATTCAACAAGTTCCTGATTGGAAGTAACTAAGGCTCATGCATATCTTATGGAGGTTTGGGGTGGGTGGGGGAGGTAGGAGGCTTTAGCGGTTAGTTCTGATATATATATACACACGAGATATTTCACGCAGGAAAAGGAAAGCAGGAGGAGCGACGTTTCGCTCCAATCAGTGGAGCATTCTCGAGCTTGAGAATGCTCCAGTGATTGGAGCGAAACGTAGCTATTCCTGCTTTCGTTTTCCTGCTTGAAATATCTCAACACTGAACCAAAACCATGGATTTCGCCGCATATACACAAGGTGTTTCAGGAGGAAAGGTCAATACTTCGGGAGGTGATAGTATCGGTAATTGTGAGAAAAAATGTTCATATGAACATGTGTCTAATTCTGAATGGTTACGGAGATAGAGCTGTTTGAATCTACAAATACAAAAGCATTGTTAATGGTAATCAAGAAAGAGAAACCAATTACTGTTTCTAACATTTAATGTTTAAACATTGGCATTTTGAATGGTATCAAATACAGAAATGACAAATTTGTTAGTTTACGTTTTCGAAAATTCCACCGTCAACCTCAATGCACTTTGCAACTCGTGTGCGAAGATCGCGTGTTGTTCGTCTGAGTTGATCTTGACGTTCCTTTATGCGGGCAGCAGCATCCAAAATGCGCGCGAGCAATTTGTCTTGTGTATCCACCTTTCTTTTGTAAACTTGACTTTTCATCCACCCCCACAAACAATAATCTAACGGAGAGAGGTCTGGAGACCTTGGTGGCCATTGAATGGGACCACCGCGGGGGGAGGAAGAGCTGTGCGCGCATCAGATTCAAACAGCTCTATCTCTGTAACCATTCAGAATTAGACACATGTTCTTATGAACTTTTTTTCTCACAATGACCGATACTATCACCTCCCGAAGTATTGACCTTTCCTCCTGAAATACCCTGTATATAAATAGGAAGGCGTCACCCCGAAGAGGGAAACCCCGAGCAAACCCACCCGCCTCCCTGCAGCATCTCATTTCACTCACTTTTTAAGCAGGGTTTTAGTGTCGCGGGTATTCAGTGCAATTTGCATTTAAAAATTAAACACAAAACGAAGTGTGCACAGTTTTATTTGTCACAATTCGTTAGTGATTATATATATATATATATATATGTATATATATATATATATTATATATACACACACACACACAGGGTGTCCCATAAGTCCGGCATCATAGGAAAAATAATAAAAAAAGGCAAAACAAAAGCTTTTATTTACAGAACGTGCTCAATATGTCCACCATTGTTTTCAATACACAAATTCAGATGTGATACCCAGTCAGCAAGCACACGGTGAATGATGTCAGGAGTAATGGTGTTACAAACCTACATGCCCCAATAATGCGCTGCCGCAAATGTTCAACACTCCTAATTTTCTCTGCGTATACCAGCGCTTTCAAGTGGCCCCAGAGATAAAAATATAGTGGCGTGAGATCCGGGCTTCTAGCTGGCCATTCCACAGTCCCTCGACGTCCTATCCAATGACCAGGGAATTGTTGGTACAGGTATTCCCTTACTTGGGTGCTGTAATGTGCAGGAGCGCCGTCTTGCTGGAACCATGTTGAGAAATTTCCTTCTTCGTTAAAGACACTGGGAAATGCTTCTTCCTTGAGCATACGTAGGTAGGTGCCTCCAGTGACATGTTCATCGAAAAAGAGGGGGCCTATGATGCGATTCTTTCAAATGCCACACCATACCATCACCCGAGATGCACCTTGTTCTTTTGAAGAGGTATACCAGTGAGGGTTGTTTTGAAACCAGTAGCGGGTGTTCTGTCGATTTACCTCACCATTTCCATTAAAAACAGCCTCGTCACTGAAGAGAATGGTGGACGGGAAATTGGCATCCCGAGCATAAATTATGGTTGGTAGAAATAGAAAAATATGAATTTCTCCTATGATGCCGGACTTATGGGACACCCTGTGTGTGTGTATATATATATATATATATATATATATTATATATATATATATATATATATATATATATATATAAGGACGTTACCAGAGACAGCACAGTAACATCCTTTGCCGATGACACAAAAATCAGTAGAAAAATAAGAAACCCAGAGAATATAGGATCTACAAACAGACATGAACAGAATCTACAAGTCAACGGAAGACAACAATATGAAGTTTAACACTGAGAAATTTCAACTGTTAAGGTACGGAAAAAGGGAAGCCCTAAAATCCATAGAATACTACACCCTAAATGGACAGGAAATTCAGAGAAATTTTAAAGCAAAAGATTTAGGAGTTGTAATGACTGATGATGCGAAATTTGAAACACAAAATAAGATAGCAGTAAACAGAGAAAAGAGAATAACTGGGCAGATACTGAGAACCTTCAAACGAAGGGATAGGAATATAATGATTCCCCTTTTGAAAACACTAATCATACCCAAGTTGGAATACTGCTCGGTCCTGACATCCCCATATAAAAAAGAAGACATTAGTCATTAGGTACGACAGCCGAATCGACGTGCAATGTTGCCAACAATGATTAACGAATTCACCTGATACAAACATAATCAATGTAGTCCTTTAGTTACGAAATTATACGCCGTGTAAACTTATTTTCTGACCGCCCCTCGTACTATCCGAATGTTTTGGTTCTTCCTGCCGGGTGAGGCAAGGCTCCTTGCTCTCTCCTCTGCTGTTTAATGTGTATATTGATGGATTAATTGATTCACTTAATAAGGCAAAAGTTGGATGTTATGTAGATAACACTAGGATAAATAACTCAGTGTATGCCGTTTATATGGTGTTAATAACTTCAACTTCACTCCGAGCAGAGCTGGGCACTTGCGTTTTTTTGCGCGTTTTTTTGCGGTACTGCGGTACTACTATCGCACTACCAAACCGGTACCGCATAACGCAGTACCGCAAAGGATCGCTGAAAGTACAGCAGTACCGCTACCGCATTCAAATTTCCCGCGGTACTTTCCGCGGTACCGACCAACACGGTAGTACCGCAGTACCGCAGTACCGCAAAAAAAACCGCAAGTGCCCAGCTCTGTAAATTAAAATAATAAGTCCTCCTTTAATTTAAATGTCTGGATTGTCTACGGATAGTTCGCGAATTGTATTTGCAGAAACACATTTATTTTTAATGTTACAATAATTATGGTTATGCACTTCCATCCTAAAAGCTCTAATCAGCCAGCTGATATTAATTTCAAAATGAGAGGTGAAGCAATAGAAGAAGTACAATAATTGTAAGTATTTGGATCCACTTATCACCAGCTCTTTGAATGATGACTCAGCTATAAGAAGACAATATCGAAGTCTCTGTGCTAAAGCGAATACGACTATAATAAGGGACTTCCGGTTCTGTACAAGTGAAACTAAAGACACACACGTACCTTCTGTACTAATATATACGGGCAGCAACTCTGGGTGAATTCTAAAAAAAGGTTTTGGCAGAACCCCTAAATTTGTTGTACTATACAACAGATCTTTCGAACTCCCACATAAGTTACCCCCGAGATGTTTAGCTTCGCAAATGTTTGCTAGCCACACTGTCTCGAACCTCCCAGAGGTAACAAGACTCGCTCAATACAGTTTAGTGCAAAGAATTAAAAAATTAGCCAACCCAAGCTCTTCATCAGTTTTGTCGTATGTCTTCCAAACTACAGAAGTCATGGCATGAAAACTTTTGTCTGTCGTTTCACTCTAGTTCGATAAACATTTTTCATTTATACCCTTGGTAGCCTCGTAGTTAAGACGCTGGGCTGCTGGTGGGGCGTGGTTCGGATTCTGCGTTAAACTATAGGTCTAAGGTGGAGTGACAAGGTTGACCTTCGTCAGAATGAACAATTCGAGCGGAAGCAAAACTAAGGTTAACCAAGGTACAGTATATTATTCATAAATCCGCAAGTAGCACCGATTTGAAGCCACTTGTTTACTTTTCTTACTCCTATTTTGAAAGTCACAAAACTATTTCCTTGGAGGAGATACTTTTTTAGATTAAGTTACGTTAACCAAACCTAATCTAAAACAAATAACGGTGTGTAAAAACCTGAGATAACAAAGTAGGAGTAATTTGATTTCGAGTTTTTTAATTAAAATCCTAACGCGGGTGAAATTCAAAAACATAATCATTATATTATAAAGTAAGAAAACGCTTTCTAAGTTTTTTTATGGGCTCTCACTCCAATCTATCTTAAGACAAGCGTTAAGTGATTAAAATTTTGGAAATATAAAAAAATGACCCGTAGGAGCTACTGGGTATAAAATGAACAAGGATGAAAATTAGTGCAAAAGTTAGACACACACACACACACACACACCACACACACACACACACCACACACACACAAACTATATATATTATTTTTTTTGTAAACTAGCTTCATTTCAGTCTAATGAAGTCGTGCAAACTTTTAACTGTATGAAATGAAGATAACGATAGCGTTAATGATAAACGACAAGAAATGTGATAAAGAGTCATTTAATATTATTGTTATTTGTGCCTGAAAAGGTTACTCGGATCGTGCTGAAAGGAAAATGAAGCCAGTTGGGAAACCGAAGACATTTCCGTTCGTCTCCACAGCAAGTTTTAGGAGTGAAGTTTCCCTTAACCTAAACCTACTGTATGTTCATTTATATGTGGCAAAGTTAGTCGTACGTAACTCACAAGGAAGCGATATTATATTGAGGAGAGAGAGATTCCAGTCATTTTAATAGATCTTTTATATACAGGGTGCAACAAAAGTCCGTTCTCATAGGGAAATGAGATATAACAGGATTAAACGAGAAAATAGTTTTAACTATACATTACAAACAGTACAATCAACTTATCAATTAATCCAGTACATGCTCAAATTAATTGGTAAGTTAATTGTATTGTTTATAATATATAGTTCAAACTAATTTCTCGTTCAATTCTCTTGTATCTTATTTCCCTATAAGAACAGACTTTTGTTACACCCTGTATGATTTCTTACCTTCAAGAGTGTTGTACTTTTTTGTGGGATTTATATCCTGACAATAAAATTTTTCATTATCATATATATATATATATATATATATATATATATATGGGATGAATTTCACAATAAAACACGTGAAATGAATGAATGCTGCAAACCCACAAGGAAAAAGAAAAACGATACGCGAAAGGCCTTGGAATCGTTTTTCTTTTTCCTTGTGGGTTTGCAGCATATATATATATATATATATATATGAGAGAGAGAGGCGCGTGTGGAGGTTCATATGAAGACGTGTGTGTGTGTGTGTGTCACACTCACAAAGGTTAACAAAGACCCTGAGATCCACACAAGGCTAGCCCAAGAAAGAGAAGAAAATAAAAAAAGAAAAGCAAATGAAAATAAAGAACATTGAAAACTTCTTCTATGATTACGCTTATAAAAGTGTAAAACTTTCACACAGTAATAGTATTAATAGTAAACTATAGGACAGACAAAGTTTAAATTAGGTTAGGGTGGGTTCCATTATGCCCGGTTTGGTTAAGTTGGTAATTTATAGTAAAAATTTGAAATTAGTTTGAGATGTGAAATCCATATATATACTGCACTTGTTTAAGGCTGAACGTCGGCATTATGAAATTCGATTTTGTTCATGTAACGCCGCCAGCCAACTGCTGACAGAAAATAGTTGTGAAAAAAGGATACACAAAAAAGTTGGAAAAATATAATGAAAAAAAAATAGCTTCAGAATTCATTCACAACATTCTTACACTTTTCACGTGTACCCGATTACGTATTAGAGGACAGTGGAAAGTATAGGATAACATAAAACACTAAATTTCTTAATGTAATCTACACCATGCAGTTTTAAAGGATCTTTTTATTTATGTACAAGAAGTTATCATTTCATCGTTGTATCATTTTTCTGTCGAGTGTTGAAGCCATTGTGCCGAGAGACTTTATTTTAAGATTTACTCTCCATATTACCATCTTTAGCACTGGAATTGCGTACATAAGGGAACACTGATCCAGAGGTACTCCAGCCGGTCAGCACACCAGAAATTAAGAATTTTCACACGTACATGTACATCAAGAAAATAATCAGGGTTGGCACAGAAGTGGGTAACCCGTTTTTCCCACTTGGGTTTTAAAAAACAACAACACTAAAAACCCCACTATTTTACCCACCCAGGTGGGTTTTTTCACAAGTTGCCATTTCTTTTATATTTATCTGTATTTTTTCATTAAAATAGGAATACCATTTGTTATATTATTTATAATTACTAACTAATGCTCTATAAACCAAACAGGTTATTCAATCTATGTAGGACATTAAAAAGTTTAGTCAATAAGTTTACATTTGTATTGCAGCATTGAACAGTAGGTTATGAAACTCCTTGAAAAACAAAATTAAAATACAGTACCTATGTGTGAAATGATCCAAAACCAAATAGCAAATTCCAGTATTTAACTATTAAATTGTTATAAAACTATAAGACAGTATGGCTCATAAACATTTTATAATTACTCCATTGTCTCCATGACCATACAATCAGAATCTACCTCTGGAGGTGAAGTTGCTAAGCGCAAGTACATGTGTATTTTAACTAATTTTGTGGCCTTATCTACACCTAGCCTGTTTCTTAATTTTGTCCAGACCAAACCAAAAGTAGCGAATATTCTCAGTGGCTGCAGAATTTTTTTAATTATATATATATATATATATATATATATATATTATATATATATAACGTAAAGAACGACGCTTTGTATAGGAAAATTATCCGTGCAAGATGAGAGCGAAAGAACGAAACAAATGAAAAAATGAGGTAACCACCCGGGAATCGAACCCGGGATCTTCCGATTGCCGGTCAGATATGAAACCATTACACCACGGGCCTCACTCAAACAAATGTCGTAATTCCTCTACATACGCGCAGAAACCAATGCCCCAAAGGGGCACCTCCCGCATGCCGTAACATTATATACATTATAACTGCAAACACGCAGTATAATTAACGTAAAGAACGACGCTTTGTATAGGAGAATTATCCGCGCAAGATGAGAGCGAAAGAACGAAACGAAAAAATGAGGTAACCACCCGGGAATCGAACCCGGGATCTTCCGATTGCCGGTCAGATATGATAACCATTACACCACGGGCCTCACTCAAACAAATGTCGTAATTCCTCTACATACGCGCAGAAACCAATGCCCCGAAGGGGCACCTCCCGCATGCTGTAACATTATATACATTATAACTGCAAACACGCAGTATAATTAACGTAAAGAACGACGCTTTGTATATGAGAATTATCCGCGCAAGATGAGAGCGAAAGAACGAAACATGAAAAATGAGGTAACCACCCGGGAATCGAACCCGGGATCTTCCGATTGCCGGTCAGATATGATAACCATTACACCACGGGCCTCACTCAAACAAATGTCGTAATTCCTCTACATACGCGCAGAAACCAATGCCCCAAAGGGGCACCTCCCGCATGCCGTAACATTATATACATTATAACTGCAAACACGCAGTATAATTAACGTAAAGAACGACGCGTATGTAGAGGAATTACGACATTTGTTTGAGTGAGGCCCGTGGTGTAATGGTTATCATATCTGACCGGCAACCGGAAGATCCCGGGTTCGATTCCCGGGTGGTTACCTCATTTTTTAATTTGTTTCGTTCTTTCGCTCATCTTGTGCGGATAATTCTCCTATACAAAGCGTCGTTCTTTACGTTAATTATACTGCCTGTTTGCAGTTATAATGTATATAATGTTACGGCATGCGGGAGGTGCCCCTTTGGGGCATTGGTTTCTGCGCGTATGTAGAGGAATTACGACATTTGTTTGAGTGAGGCCCGTGGTGTAATGGTTATCATATCTGACCGGCAATCGGAAGATCCCGGGTTCGATTCCCGGGTGGTTACCTCATTTTTTCATTTGGTTCGTTCTTTCGCTCTCATCTTGCACGGCTAATTTTCCTATACAAAGCGTCGTTCTTTACGTTAATTATACTGCGTGTTTGCAGTTATAATGTATATATATGTGTGTGTGTGTGTGCAATACACTATAAAATTATTTTACATTCAATCTTACACATAAAAATATTAATAATTATAGCTGACAGCTATCAAATAAAATTTACTGTAGTGTACAGTATTTAAATAATAGTTACAATCAAGTGTGTCAAGTGCTGATGCCTGACACTATTTGTTAACAAACTCTTTTCCTCACTACTGGGAACCACCTGAATATTGTACATTGCATTATTTGATCCTTACTGACTAACCCTGAAGTATGAACAGAGCATAACATGTTCAAACAAGTTACACAGATCACTCCCATGAATTGTCACCCTTTGGTAATTGGGTGGAAATCTGTTTGAACATGTCTGCTGTCAGGGGTTGTTGAGTTTGCTAAATGAGTTGTGTGTTTATCTAAAATACAGTACATGAGTCATGAAATATTTTATAAATTAAATACAGTTGTATTTTATTGTGTCAACTGTATTCCTTTTATAAATGTTTTTATCATCTTATACCTCTAAACCATTTAGCAGGTATAAAAAGATAAATAAAATTAATTATATTATTGTATTGGAGATTTATAATAACATACTTTTGAAAAAAATCGATTTTCCCCAATTTTGTCCGAGTTTTATTGAAAAACCCCGGGTGGGCTGGTTTTTTTCAATAAAGTAGGCAATTATGCCAACCCTGAAAATAATTTCCCCCTTTTTCAAGAAAGATTTATTATATTGTGTCCTTCGCATAGGAATTACTTAGATAAGGGAGCACTAATCCAGAGGCACCCCTCCCTCCCTGAGTTTAAGAATTTCACCGACAATGTACATATACGTAATTTTATTTATTTATTATTTTTTTTTTACAAAATTCTATTACACACTATTGAACCCCAGTGTTCTGAGACCAGACCAGCGCCTCCTACTACATTTATTGCAAAATAGAACATCATTACTTTATATACTCGTGTATATATATATGTATATATATATATATATATATATACACCTAAATTTAAAAAGTAAAACAAAAAATACTAAAAAACCGCGAGCTTTTCGAGGGAGGCAACCCTCTTCATTCAAGTGATGGAGGAAACTCCATCGCGGATTTTAGAATGTTTTATCTTTAAATTTTGGGATTTTAATTTATATATATATATATATATATATATATATATATATATATATATATATATATATAATGCACGCCCAAAAGGAAAGGTTAAAAATGATTTCATTTCACTCCATTCTATTCTTTCGTTTATTCAACAGTACACCTCGTCAGTCTCCGACGAGGTGTACAGTTGAATACACAAAAGGTCTTGGAATCGCTTTTCATTTTTTTTTCTTGTGGATGTGCATCATTTATTTATTTCAAGTGTTTAATTGTAAAATTCATCCCATATGTCGGCGTGATGATGATATGCTTCGTTACACCATCTCCGACGTTTCACAGGTGTTCTCGGTATGTCACTTCCTCGCACCAACAAGGAAGTTTATACCGTTTAATTATTTTATTCTGACTGCGAATTTCGAAGACAACAATTTATACCCTCGGTTGATGGCGTCCGCTATCTCTCAGTCCGTTGAGAGAAGGGAATGCTGTTCTCCGTTGGAAGGATATAAAATGACGAGTTTTCCTTTGTTAGTCCTTTATTTCTCAAAGTTGAAATCATTAATAAACACCCTTAACACAACACTTGGTTTAGAGAAGTTATTAACGGGCAAATGCTTACATCAAAATAAGCTGAGGGGTTCAGCCAAACCCGGCTGGCCCACGGGCGGAACACACTACTCCCTCTGTCGGAAGCTGAGGCTAGCGTTAGACTGACAAGGCATGTTGCCTTCCTCAAGGGGCTCCCTTTTGTCCTGGAGAAACACCCATGGTTGTCACGTGTTACAGAAGACTATTAAACTTGCAAAATCTTACTCTAATAATGATATTAACGAGAGAATTGGTATAATGGGATATTAGCAAAAGGATTTATACAATTGTAGTTTTACACTTAGCTCTTTTATGTGATTTATAATAATTGAAAAGAACATTTACAATTTGGAAATCTCTGTTTAAGATTAGACGTAGCACACTGTTTTCGTTAGGCTTATCGAGGGGATGCCAGAGAATCTTCTGGGCATAAAGGCGATTCACACAAACATTAAAAATGTAACGGAATCATATTTTAATTTAATCGAACAGAATAATATCTTTTAAAGGATTAATATGTTAATTTATACAAACAGAATGATATCTTTTAAATTTTAACATAAATTTATTTTCCTGTGGAAACACTTTCCCACATGGCTCCCCTCCCAGAGTTGGTACTCGGGGAATTAGTTTGAAAAATCCTCTCAAACAAAAGTAGTTGGATGTAGGGTTTTTAAAGAGACAAAGATATTATTGAAGTAGTTGGATATAATGTTACATAAAGACAAAAGAAATAGTTAACAAAATACATTTACTGAGTAGTTAATCCACTCTACTTATCAGTTAAATTTTACATTAATTTTAATACTTATGTACTAATGAACACTTATAATTAACTGTCACTTGCGTGTCCTTGAGACTTATGCACTAATGACCACTTATAATTAACTGTCACTTGTGTGTCCTTTGAGCACTTGGAGTCCGATTTCTTTAGGTCCACTTTTTTTTACACTGGTCTAAGTTCACCGTGTGCATACACTTTTAAATCATACGCGATTGTCTTATCAAACGTTAAAAGAACAAAAATTTAGAGAAATTAACTTCAGTGAACTATTGGACAAAGTACTTAAGTGAAATGGATACGAATTCTGCAAGGTTATAATGTCGTTTTTGAGAACCCTTTTTCTTTTAACTTTGGAATTGACTAAACTCTATAACTTGGAAAGTATGAAATTTCAAAGGTTACGTGTGGACATTGCTCAAGTTTCTGGATGTACGCGTTGGTGGCTAATTGCCTCCGACATCAATCATACCACGTCTCGAGCGTCTTTCAATAATTTAGTACGTAGTGCATGAATGCACGGGTATAGCCTAAACGGGTATAGGGGGTACGTGTGGTAGCACTTGAACTGGAAATACGGTAAAAAACAATTTGTAAATGGGATAAACCGACGTTATGCTTACTGTTCTTCGTTTCGTGTATTCGGTCTTTTTGAAGCGAAATCAAAGTGGCAGATGGCTCCAGTTTCGATTTCCGAACCTTCTGATTAGAAAAAACAGAATCGAATGAAAGTTGTCCTGTAGAGCGATGCAGAGATGCAACACTCTTTGGTGGGAAAGAAAAGTGTGGCAAAAATTTCTTTCGAGTTCGTCGAGGTCATAAACCGCGCTTGCATTATGTCTTTCATCTGTGACGATCTCGTCACAGACCTCTTCCCCCGGAAAATGTCCTCATCGAGAACTTCCCTCGTGATTTCTGGGACAGTCTCTTCATAGGGCGCTTCCGTCTTCATCGTCTAAGAAGTGCATCTTTGCGATATCACCGCAAAACGTTATAATGAACATAATATCCCTCTAATGCGTCCAACTATTCGTCCACGTATGGGGGTACCACGTTGCCCATTCGTCCACGTAAAAATTGGAACTTTAGGGGTATTACTCGTTCAATAATCACATCTCCATTTTTCTTCGAAAACGACAAGAAAAATGGACTTCCAAACGAGGAAGGCGAAGCGAAACACAAAAAAACCTTATCCCTAATACCGTATATACAACAGAATTTAAGCAGAAAAAACTTAAGCTTGAGATTAGCTATTTTTGGTTTAAACAAACAATAAAATCATTCCAACGAAGATGCAAAACTTGCCCGTCGATTTCGATACATTTTTCTCGAAATGTACGAATCCATTTTAATTTAAACCAAAAAAGCACAAAAAACAACTATTTGCGCCCCAACGCAAAATTCCACTTAAAAAACAAAATTGAAAAGTTCACGCATCGACGCGACAGAACGAGAGAAAAAAAAGGGAAAAAATCCTTTTTTACCAAATCTAAATGCGCCGCAACGCGCCAAATCCGCGCGCGCGTGAAACGAGCCAAACACACAAACACACAAACACACGCACGAACTATATATACAACAAATTAGGTAAAGTTAATTTCAGAGTAAAAAATTGAAACAACTCCAAAATTCCGTTTGTTGTTAACCAAATGTGGGACAATTCCAATTAAAAAAAAATTTAAATATTCACTTTAAATTTTTTTTTCTCAAATTCCATAAATTTACCGGATACTTTGCAGAAATCGTTTCGTTACAAACAATAAAATATATAAATCCTTATATATTTAAATACCCAATTTCTGCATGCAAAAAAAAAAAAACGTCAATTTTTCCCTCTTACCACAAAAAAAAAAAAAGAAAGAAAAATTGAATTCAATTGATTGTAAACACCGACAAACAAAAAATCGTTTTTAACTCAAACGAACAGTGAACTGTTTACAACCAATAAACATGCTGTAATTTATTTATTTGTAAAACACTACATGCAAAACCCACAAAATCTTCTAACAACACAAAGAAGAATAATAATGGAAAACAAATTTTCAACCCGATATGTTAACACTGGGATACACTTCTCTTTTCAACCACAAGAGAATAATAATCAATTTTTTTTTCCTTTCCTGAAACCAATACGTTAAACACTTTTCTCACGTAGTTTATTTATTTACTTTAATGTTAACCTTACTCGTCAAAACCAACCTGATTTCCTTTTATTCCGTCTTAACAACACGTTTGTTTTCGTTTTTCTCCGTCTCGTCTTGAGAGTCAAATGCGTTCGACTCTGCGATCCACGAAGGCGAAGCCGTTTTTCCGAAGGAGATGCGCACACCGATTCGAACATGCCTAACTTCTGTCTTCGTTTCTGAGTCCTCCATGTGGGAAAGTGTTTCCACAGGAAAATAAATTTATGTTAAAATTTAAAAGATATCATTCTGTTTGCATAAATTAACATATTAATCCTTTAAAAGATATTATTCTGTTCAATTAAATTAAAATATGATTCCGTTACATTTTTAATGTTTGTGTGAATCGCCTTTATGCCCAGAAGATTCTCTGGCATCCCCTCGATAAGCCTAACGAAAACAGTGTGCCACGTCTAATCTTAAACAGAGATTTCCAAATTGTAAATGTTTTTTTCAATTAATTATTATAAATCACATAAAAGAGCTAAGTGTAAAACTACAATTGTATAAATTCTTTTGCTAATATCCCATTATACCAATTCTCTCGTTAATATCATTATTAGAGTAAGATTTTGCAAGTTTAATAGTCTTCTGTAACACGTGGCAACCATGGGTGTTTCTCCAGGACAAAAGGGAGCCCCTTGAGGAAGGCAACATGCCTTGTGACCGCCCTTGTCAGTCTAACGCTCGCCTCAGCTTCCGACCGAGGGAGTAGTGTGTTCCGCCCGTGGGCCAGCCGGGTTTGGCTGGACCCCTCAGCTTATTTTGATGTAAGCATTTGCCCGTTAATAACTTCTCTAAACCAAGTGTTGTGTTAAGGGTGTTTATTAGTGATTTCAACTTTGAGAAATAAAGGACTAACAAAGGAAAACTCGTCATTTTATATCCTTCCAACGGAGAACAGCATTCCCTTCTCTCAACGGACTGAGAGAGAGCGGACGCCATCAACCGAGGGTATAAATTGTTGTCTTCGAAATTCGCAGTCAGAATAAAATAATTAAACGGTATAAACTTCCTTGTTGGTGCGAGGAAGTGACATACCGAGAACACCTGTGAAACGTCGGAGATGGTGTAACGAAGCATATCATCATCACGCCGACATTGGCGACCCTGCCAGGATTAGAAGAAAACAGCATCCCATTTTCCACCCCCCTCAACGGACGGAGGGAGGGGACGAGAAACGTTTCTTCAAGACGAGGAGCCAGGATTTGAAAACCTTTGTTCAGTCGAACCCTGCTACAAGGACGTCAACGCATCCGAAACGGAGGTCGGATTTCAGCGGGAATCACGCACTTGTTTAGAGAGAAGATCGTAACAGAAATTATTATATGGGCACGCGGAGAGGAATTTTACGAATTTAATTTCTCTTGGAACGTCTATGCGACGCATAGCAGTGACGTAAATTCCCACAACGGAGAGTGGAGGAATCATTCGAAATTTGGAGAAGATTTTCAAAGACTTTGATCGTCAACGAAAAACGGACGAACCGCATTGGAATTGATTACGAAAATTGGACGTCCATGTGACGCATAGCATTGGCGTAAATTTCTACAACGAAGAGTGGAGGACTCAGAAACGAAGACAGAAGTTAGGCGTGTTCGAATCGGTGTGCGCATCTCCTTCGGAAAAACGGCTTCGCCTTCGTGGATCGCAGAGTCGAACGCATTTGACTCTCAAGACGAGACGGAGAAAAACGAAAACAAACGTGTTGTTAAGACGGAATAAAAGGAAATCAGGTTGCTTTTGACGAGTAAGGTTAACATTAAAGTAAATAAATAAACTACGTGAGAAAAGTGTTTAACGTATTGGTTTCAGGAAAGGAAAAAAAAATTGATTATTATTCTCTTGTGGTTGAAAAGAGAAGTGTATCCCAGTGTTAACATATCGGGTTGAAAATTTGTTTTCCATTATTATTCTTCTTTGTGTTGTTAGAAGATTTTGTGGGTTTTGCATGTAGTGTTTTACAAATAAATAAATTACAGCATGTTTATTGGTTGTAAACAGTTCACTGTTCGTTTGAGTTAAAAACGATTTTTTGTTTGTCGGTGTTTACAATCAATTGAATTAAATTTTTCTTTCTTTTTTGTTTTTTTGTGGTAAGAGGGAAAAATTGACTTTTTTTTTTTTTTTAAACTTTTTTTTTTGTATCCTCCTGAGTTCCCCGCGTTCACAAATGTGAACAATTAGTTTCTCCTAAAATTACTCTTGAGGACTCAGGAATATATATATATATATATATATATGTATAATTTTGTAGTTTAACGTCGCAAGTTATTTTTTTTATTGTACGTTAGGTCGTTGCTTACATATACGCAACATTAAAAATTTGACGTCCTGCCATGTTGAAAGCGTTAAAGCGACCCCTACAATAAACATGAAAAGAAAATTAATTTTCGACGTTCAAACACGACTTAATAGTACACCTAACCTAACCTAGACTAGACTGTGGTTCAAATAAAATAAGTTTTATTGTTTTTTATTTTAATAATTTGCGACGACGTTATATTTCACGTTATATTTCCCGGAGGAATTTGCGACGTTAGACTACAGTATATATATATATATATACACACACACACACACACACACACACACACTTTGGTTAGCTTCCGCCCGAATTGTTCATTCTGACGAAGGTCAAACTTTTCACTCCACCTTAGACCTACAGTTTAACGTGGAATCCGAACCACGCCCCACCAGCAGCCCAGTATCTTAACCACTAGGCCACCCAGGGTACCCATTTATCTACCAACCACTTTATTCATTGTGTGGGAGGATGAACAGCTGGGTTTCGCTGCGCGCCGGCTGCCGTCATCGGGTCTCGAACCCGGGGCCGATGGATTCGTAGTCAGCGACGCTAACCACTACACCACCGAGGCGCATATATATATATATTTTATGAAGCGAGAGAACATGTGCGTATTATAAATGGATAAGATAGATTAGGATAAGAGAAAGAAAATCAGCGATTCGAGTTTGCTTTCGACGATTTGTTCCCTCTTCCAATTCCCTTTTTGTTTATGACAGCCGATTTTTCGTCTCTTTTCTTAATCAACTTTGGATAAGACGGAAAAGCAAACAAAATAAATCTTTCCAACCTTTCACACGCACCTCCTGGGAAGCACGAAATCGGTGACGCTAACTTATTTAGCCTTACCTCAATTGATAACTCTCTCTCTCTCTCTCTCTCTCTCTCTCTCTCTCTCTCTCTCTCTCATTTTCCACCTCCTACTGCTATAATTGTAGTAGGAGGTGCTGATCGGGTCTGGTTACGGAGCAGTGGGAGTTCTGAAATGATAGATTTTTTTTTTACTTTTTTTTATTTACGTGTTTGTAATAAATGGGAATGCTCGAGAGTAAAAACCTCCGAATAGCTATATTAAATTATTTGGGGGAAGCCCCTCCTCTCTCCCCTTTCTTTCTTCCTTACTTTCTTTTGCTCCTTCTTTTCTTTTTTTATTATTAAAAGGGTGCTGCTTGAGGGATGGCTAGTTAAGATAGAGTAGAAGTAGTACTGTTCCCTTTGTCAATGAATGTAATAGGAGGCATTGGTCGGGCCTGGTTTCAGAGCACTGAGAGTTCTTGGATGATACCCCATTTTTTAATTGAATTGAATAATCTTTATTAATAAAAAATGCAGTAGGCTTACAATTTACAGTGACATAAATAATTGTGAAGCTGGACTGTTTATTTAATTTAATTTGGCCCTTAAACTTTAGGCTTTACTGGGCTCTTAATTAAAAGTAAAACAGTTATTATTAATAATATATAAATCATGAATAAGAATTAGTAATTAAGGTATGCATTAATTTTAAATTATTATTTTCGCTATAAAACAAATGCAAAGTCATTATTGAAGGTATTATACCAATACTATACAAAGAAATCAATATTAGACAATGAGAGATAAGAGATGAACAATCCCAAGTAATGTACCTTTAATCCTAGATTACACACGCGAAATGAATAAACAATAGTAATGTACGTTAATCCTAGATTTTTATTAGTATGCCATTATTAATCGAGATTTCAACTTTGTTTTAAACGAATTTACATTCACAATATTTTTTATATCACCATTGGTAGAGAAAGGAAGCTTGATGGGATCTCTCAAGAGCCAAAACCTCCGAATAGATGTTTTCAATTTTAGGGATGCTACTTCGGTTTACAGTGTAGGAATGTTAGTATTTTTAGGTAAATCGTGGAATATCTAACTTAGCTGGAGAAAGTTTTATAGTTTTATATAGAAGTAGTGATATTCCCTTTTGCAATAAATGTAGTAGGAGACGTTGGCCAGGTCTGGTTTCAGAGCACTGGGAGTTCTCAGGTGATGGGAAGCTTGATGAGATCTCTTGAGAGTCAAAACCTCCGAATAGTCATACATATCTTCAGGGAAGATAATTAGTTAGAGTGGAACTTTAGTTTTAAATAGTGTATGTCAAAATTTCGCCAAAAAAAAAAAAATATGCATATTATGCATTATTATTCCCCATTATGCATGGGAATTCTTAAATTGTAGGTCTGGTCAGCTGGGGGTGCCCTCTGGACCAGTGCTCCTTTATCTAGGTAATTCCTATGCGAAGGACGCTATATAAATTACTACATGATAAATCTTCGGTACGGTGGCTTTGGCAGGCAACGGAGAAATGATGCAACGACGAAATGACTTCTTGTATATAATAAATAAATTACAAAATTCCTTTAAAAAATGCATGATGTAGATTAGATTAAGCAGTTTAGTATTCGTGCTATCTATTTTCTGCTGTCTTCTAATGCGTAACTCAGTACGCGAGATAAGTGTACGCATGGTGGGAACGAACTCTGAAGCTGTTTTTTATTATAATTTTTTCCTACTTTCCTATAAATCTTTTTTCTCCACTATTCTGTCACCAGTGGCTGGCGGAGGAGGGAGAGAATCTTGTCTGTTCTATACTTTCCTATCACTACTTTTCCTGTGTGAAAGCTTTACACGCCTATAAGAGTAAGCATCATATAAGTTTTCAGTATTGTTTTCATTGCTATTTCTAACTTTTCTACTTCCTTCTTGGGCCAGCCTAGAATGGATCTTAGGGTCTTTGTTAGCCTGTAACACTCTAACTCTTTCTCTCCACTTTAGAGAAACGTCTCTTGTTGCATTATACCCAACATATTATGATCAACTATGGAGCAACTCATTTTCTGATCACTCAGAAACACCTCTAAATGGGACTCTTGAATTCGCCGAAGCAAAAACGGGTGCTCACCCACGAAATATTTTCATAAGGGACTCGTACACAGGGATAGATACAGGGACCTTCCACTGATATTCCTCGCCAGAAAGAGATTTTCTCTACTCTCGTGGTGGCACAACACCACGAAGGATGAATTACTCAATATATCATTTGCCGCATAAATAACTTTCACGGCGGGAGACCCAAGTTGAAACGGCGATATTCAGAGTTGGCAGACACATACACGTGTGACAGACATCGAATTACAGAAAACGCTCGCAAACTTGCCTACATGTTAATATGTCTAAGAATAGTGTAGAAAAGTATTTTGTAGAAATACATAATTTCATAACAAAAAAAAAATAAAATGCATGCCCTGGATTAAGCGAGTTTGAGTTGCGTTTCTGGCATATTTCTTTTTTCTCTTTCTCTTGGGTGGCTGGGTGCATGTGACGGGTAAAGGTATGGTGTAGAAAATCGGAATTCTGTTCTCAATTCCTGTTTCAACCCTTTTCCTGTAGAAGCATTTCGGCACTTTTTCGGAGTGATAACTTTGCGCGTACATGGGTGTAAACATGGAGAATTTAACTTTTACCTCTTAATCCTCTTGGGGCTGGGTTGGGTACGATTCGATGTGGCCGACTCGATGTGGCCGACTCGATGTGGCCGACTCGATGTGGCCGACTCGATGTCAGGACAACTCGATGTGATATCCCTAAGGGATATTTTCGTTAGTTTTAACGAAAATATCACAACTTAACCTAACCAATCGTCAAGGGCGTACAGTTGACCTAACCGGGCATTCAGTTAACCCACATTAAATATATAAAGAAAATGAAATCGACTTGGCCTGGCATCGACTTGGCCTGGCATCGACTTAGCCTGGCATCGACTTGGCCTGGCATCGACTTAGCCTGGCATCGACTTGGCCTGGCATCGACTTGGCCTGGCATCGACTTGGCCTGGCATCGACTTGGCCTGGCATCGACTTGGCCTGGCATCGACTTGGCTTGACATCGAGTTGTCCTGACATCGAGTCGGCCACATCGAGTTGGCCACGTCGAATTGTCCCTGCCCCCTTGGGGCTAGCCTGGAGTGGGCCATGGGGTCGTTGTTGAACCGATACCTCGGTAAAGAGAGCTGTGAATATTTTGTATAAATCAAAACCACATGTTCGAGGTTTATGTGACAACACCAAATAGTTGATATAAGATCAGCACAAATATGTTATGAGTTAGTTTATACAACGGTGCTATCTAGCGTACGATTTCTGTGTGCATAGTGTAATTGTAGAACTAGCTTATTATTCTCTTGTAAAATTTCCTTCGCTACTTTTCCAGGGTCAAGGTATTTTCTTCAACCTATTACCGGAACCACCTCTGGCGCAGAGAGTGGGGAGAGAGCCTTATGTTTTTCTATGCAGTTTACTACTACTACTACTGCTAGAATAGTTAAAAAATGAGCCAGTTTAATAACAGGCACCTCCCCAAGTGGACCGAAAGCTCTCTCTCTCTCTCTCTCTCTCTCTCTCTCTCTCTCTCTCTCCGCATGGGATATAAAGGTCATGCACACTTCTGGGTGTTGTAAACTTTATACTTGGGGTGTGACACCCCTCCGGTCCCGAGTCGTGGGATTCTAGAGAAATTGGCTGCCAGTTCCTTTAGGTTCTCTCTCTTTCGGGAGGGCGGGTGAAGTCTGTTGTACAATCCTGTCCCGTGGGTTACTAGGACCCCTTCCCATCCCTACTCTGTCCTTTTAGCTTAGGTTAAGGATGATGATCTCTGACTGCAAACAAAAAAAAATTCTTTTAGTATTAAGTCTTTTTCTCTACTCTTACTATAAGGACCCTACTGCTACCTCATGCGTTATGTTAACTGAGGTAGGGGCGCGATGAATGGAGTGTGGCTAGTGCCCCGTTAAGCCCATTCCTAACGCGTAATGGCCTGACCAGCCCCTGCGACCGTTCTTTGATGACCAATTGATAGTGCTTGGATGTACTGCTCTTAGGTGAGAGAGCTTTACTGCCCAGCTGGCTGCCAGGTCAGCGGAAAGTCTCGGGCGTAGCTGCTTGGTCTGGTGAGATATCCCTTGAACGCTGGATTCTTAGAGTCTGGCCGTTTGTGAGTGACTAGTAAGACTTGGTAAGGAGCTGCATCTCGCTGTCGCTCCTGGCGGGAAACCGTGACGCCTGCGTCGCGAGTGTTTGTCAGTTGGTAGCTGCGACACATTTGGGACTGTCCGGCCCTGGGAAGACCCTTGGTCGGTGCGGCAGCAGCGAGAGGTGTAGTCTTCTGGATGGGATGAACGTCACTTGCAGATAGGCGGGTGCGGCTTGCGCGGGAAGAATTCACCCCCCCCCCCTCCCTCCTTTTTTATGTACTGATCAGAACGTTTTCGGTAGTTTCATTGCTAGAACGCTTTATCTTATTCAGTGTATTCGGAGTTACAAAAATAAGTTACAATGACTGGACCGCAGAAACTGAAGGCTGAGTGCGCGAGGTGTGGAGTAAACCAGTGGGTGACAAACTTCAAAGAAGCTTGTTCGAGAAGATCAACCACTCCAGCATGTGCCGCTTTTGCGAACGCATGCAGTTGTACAAGAAGCTAGAGGAGAAGGTTCGGCGGCTCGAGTCGTCCAGATCGGCTGTTGGAGGCGCGGCGGTCGCTCCTTGGAAAGGCGGTCCAGCGGCGAACTGGACAGAGCTCGAGACCGCGGAGAAAGGGTAGAGTTGTAACCGGCGGCCGGGGTGCAAAATCAGTGTCAGGAATCGCCAGCGACCCACGTGGAATGCTCGGAACCGCGACGCAAGGTGGAGGGAAGGGAGGGCGCAAAGAAGGGAGCGATCAAGAAAAAGGATGGGAAGGGGCCTACTGATGGCATCAACGAGAGGGTGGAAGACGTGTGCGTCCCACTGGGCGTGAGGTTTGTTGACCCCTTCGACGCGTTTTTGGGTAGATGGAACCTTTTTTCAGAGGGATGGTGTCCACCTTAATGTCGGGTAAAGGTGTGCTAGGCGCGCTGCTCGACCGGCACCTATACCGTATGGTGAGGTCAAGCCTGGGGATTGATGACGGGCCCCAACCGGGGGGAGATGATCTTGAGCGGCTGGCGGACGTACCTTCAACTGAACGGTGCGTCCCATGTACAGGTGGGTGACCCTCCTTCCCCGTTGGAGGGGGCTGAGGCTCCTGCGGAAGTTGCCCCCTCGTTGGTGAGGGGTTCTTCAACTCCCGACAGCCGTGGCTGTTCGGGAAACGGGTCGTGCTAGGGGGCGGGTAGAATAGGGAAGGCTCCCTCCGTGCAATGCTTTTTAATGCTAGGTCGATTAGGAATAAGTTTTGCGAGCTACGGGCGCTCTTAGCATCAGAATACCAGGATATAGTTGCTATCACCGAGTCCTGGATTCATACTGATCGTAGGGACTACATTGGGGGGGTTCGAGATTCACAGGTATAGAATGTTTCACAAGGACCGCACCCGTGGGGAGGGAGTAGGAGTACTAATATACGTCAGGGACTCGTTGAGTCTGGTTGTCTGCCAGTTCCGATCGGAACGGGAGCTGCTTGGCGTCGATCTGAACGTGGAAGGGATGAACTATAGGTTAATCTTGCTGGACAGACCTCCACATCTCCTCCTCGAGGAGGATACAGCCCTGTACACCGAACTCCGCAGCGTGCTAGGGGATAGGGTGTGTGTAGTTTTAGGAGACTTCAACTGTCGCGGCATAAAGTGGGAAGACAGGACTGCTGATGCCGAAGGGAGGAGGCTAGTTGATTTTGCGGATGAGAACTTCCTCACTCAGTGGGTCAATATCAGTGGTGGGCACCGTTAACCAAAAAGTTAACTTCGATAACGATAATCCGTTAACCTCAATTTTTAACTTCGATAACGATAATCCGATAATTTTACTACAAAGCTAACGGAAGTTAACGATAATCCGTTAACGATAACTATTTCTTTACTAACATTTAAAAAAATCAAGGAAAAAAGCTTTAAAACCCATAGAAAATGATTATTTATGCAAAATCCAACAATAAATAGGTATTTAACTGTATTTTTATCAAGTTTTGCAACTTTTTTGCTAATAACTTTTTTTTATTTTTTATAAAAAATGTACTGATTACATGTTTTGAAACCCTTGTAACCACTAACCATTAACTAAATTTTAATTTACCAGAGAATTATTATGGCGGGAACTGAAAGGTAAAATTAAATTTTAGGCACATTTATTAAAGACTATGACACAATGTGCTGGTTGCCCTTCAGAAAGACCAACTTCTCAAAGTTAGGCCCAACTGCCAGTCTTGACCTCTTGGGCCTCAGGATGTCCTTGCCGAGAGAGAAGAGCCGTTCCACTGCGGCAGAGGACGGAATTGGCAGACTGAAGTTATGGCGGTTTGAATTCATTCGCGGAGCGGTGATCTTCCGTGAATGACTCCTCGCAGTTAGCGTGCTAACGGACTTTAACAGACTAAATATCGAGTTATCGGAAGTTAACTGGTCCGATAACGATAAATGGAAATTAACTTCCGTTAATAGTCCGTTAAAAAAGTTAACTTCGTTAATTAACTGTTATCGGATTAATGCTTTAGTGCCCAACACTGGTCAATATTGAGCCTACACGAGGCAAAGCGTTCTAGACTTAGTATTCACGACCGAAGACAACCTCGTCACTGGCCTCACCGTTGACGAATCGTTGGGCGGGAGTGGTCACGGTCTGATAAGGTTGTGTCTGCGTCCCTCGGGTGAAGCGTAGTAATTCGAGAGGCAGTAAGCTCGATCTACGGCGGCAGACTTTGTTGGCCTTGAAGATAGCGTTGGTGAGATGGGGTTAGAGGTGGGCGGCGATGTTGAGGGAGTGTGGAGTGTATTCCGGGACCAGTTTATGATGCAGTCTGCTGCCATACCCTCAAAACCGGTCACCCCTGCTTTAACGCAGCCTAAGTGGTTCAATCGTGACATCACTTCGGCTATCCGAAAGAGGAAAACTGCGTATAGGAGAGCGAAGGCCAATCGTTCCATGATAACACTGAAGCGTATGTCCGCCTGTGTAGGGAAGTGAAGGCGAAAGTTAGGCTAGTCAAACGTAACGAAGAACGGGTGGCAAGCCTCTGCAAGGGGAACCCTAAGGAATTCTTCAGTTATGTTAATAGTAGAACGACCATTAGAAGCATGATAGGCCTGTTAAAGGACCCCAGCGACGCGCTGCGGACCTCTGACGTGGACATCGCTAATGTGCTGAATGAGTACGTTGCGGGAGTGTTCACCAGGGAGGACACCCGCGTCATCCCCGAGCCGGGCTTCAGGCACGACGGTGCTCGCCTGGATAGGGTTAGGTGTACCGCGACAGACGTTGATAGAATAGACAAACTGAATGCGTTTAAGGCTCCTGGGCCAGACCAGTTCCTCTCCAGAGTCTTGCGGGAAGTGCGCGACCAGGTGGCTCCCCACCTGACTACAGTCTTCAACAAATCGTTGGAGACGGGCCAGGTGCCTGGTGACTGGAAGGACGCCAACGTGACCCCTATCTTTAAGAAAGGGGATCAAGAAAGTCCAGGGAACTATCGTCCCATTAGTCTCACTTCGGTTGTAGATAAATTATTAGAGAGAATAATAGCGAATAGGATCGTTGACCATTTCGATTCCTACAAGCTGCTTGGGGACTCCCAACATGAGTTTAGACGGCATAGGTCGTGTCTCACCAACCTGCTTAAGTTTTTCCACGTCATGTTGAGTGAGTACGATAAGAGTAGGGCGATTGATATACTTTATCTCGACTTTGAGAAAGCCTTTGATTAGGTACCTCACCGCCGGCTAATGGCCAAAGCCCGCGCGCTGGGTATCGATGGGGAAGTAGATAGCTGGATTGGAAACTGGCTGAAGAATAGGCGGCAGAGGGTTGTAATTTAAAGAGGCTAGCTCGGGTTGGGCCTCGGTCACTCGCGGGGTTCCTCAGGGTTTCGTTTTGGGGATACTGTTTATTAATTACATAAATATTATCGACGCTGGCATCGTCAGTAGGATGGCCAAATTCGCTGATGACACCAAGCTTGGGGCCAATATTGGGACGCCCGAAGCGATCGAGCAACTGCGTGCGGACTTACGTAGGATAGGAGAGTGGTCCGAAAAATGGCAAATGCCATTTAACTTTGGTAAATGCAAAGTAATGCACATTGGCTACGCCAATCCCATGTCGGACTACTCGATGTTGGGGAGTAATATCGCGGCCACTGATTTGGAAAAGGACGGGTGTGCTAATTAACAGTGACCTTAAGTTTACGAAACAGTGCGTAGAGGTGGAAAAGAAAGCCCAGAAGCTGTTGGGTTATATCAGGAGGCAATTTCGATTTCGGAACAAGGAGATTGTGCTCTCTCTGTACAATTCCCTGGTTCGGCCGCACCTGGAGTATGCTGTGCAGTTCTGGTCGTCCACCCTCAGTAAAGATATTGAGAGGCTGGAGCGAGTGCAGGCGAGGACCACAAAGTTAATCCCCTCCGTTAGGCATATGGGCTACAATCGACGCTGACGCGCCCTGAATTTGTTTTCGCTGGAAACTCGGAGGCTGCGCGGTCAACTCATCGAGGTTTTCAAGCTCTTACACGGGTTCAACGATGTCGATTTTAGAAGCATGTTTAGTTTAAATGATAATTCAACTCACAACAATGGTTTGAAGTTGGATTTGAAACGGTTTAGCACTAGTGTGTGTGGGAATTACTTTATGTATAAGATCTGTGACACGTGGAACAGGTTACCTTCAGAAGTTGTGAACAGTTCCTCTGGATGAGTTCAAGAAAAGGTTAGACCGAATCTTGCACACTATTTGAAGGTGTATTTGTATTAGTGTTTCCCTGGCACCCGTTGCCATTGGTACCTCCTCGGTATGGGCCGAAAGGCCTTTTGAGTTGTTACTTTTCCCCTCTCTCTCTCTCTCTCTCTCTCTCTCTCTCTCTCTCTCTCTCAAATAAATGAATAGGGGATGAAGAAATCCTGAAGAGGGTACAAGAGAGAGGGAGTGGGGGGAATTTGTGCGTATGGAAATTTAATTTTTGTCGGCTTTTCAGCGAGAGCTCTCCGCTTCTCCGCTTAAGTAGAGAAATAATCTAAAGCTCAAATAAAATAATACAATCACAAAGAAAAGCCAAGAAAGTTCGCTCTGTCTAATATTGTTACTGGCTTTTAGAGTTTAATATTCTAAATTGGGAAAAGAGTTACGCGTATACACATACGCACACACAAACACACGCGCACCCTTACATTATACATGTATAACTTATATACGTACACAGTTGCACAAAGCGCACGCACGGGAAATAAATAAATGAATAAATAAGAGAGATTGTCTTTGGAGTCTGTTGTTCAGACAGACATGAACGGAGAATTGCTGTTTCCTTGGAAATTTTATTCAATGGAATTTGTTATTTGCAGTACTATTTTTTTTAATAGTTTTTGTCACAATTCCTTCCCTTGTTAGTGTTTCTTAGTAGTCTTTTCTGTATCTACGGTAGATGTTTTAGGTTCCTATGAGTTAATCGTAATAATAATATTGCAGTGATTGGTAGTTCTTGTTTGACCTTGGAAAGCCAGCGTGACCTATTAAATTAAAAGTACATTTGTTTTTCTGGAAATGATGTCTTTTATTTTACGTAAGTTAATTTTTATTATTGTTTAGTAATAATAAGTTGTTTAATTCAACCTATAAATGTAATTTTCATTATGGGGTTACGTAGACTCGACACTAATTGCTAGTTGCTCTGCGTGCGGTCCCCCACTGGCTTTCTTGGGTTAAAGTAGAAATTGTATTGGAAGTATTTTGTAGTTTATTTGTACATCAGTTTTGTTTTTTAATGAAGAACCTTTCTTATTAAAATTGTATTTAATACGACTGCTAAAATTGTTAAAACTTGCAACCTTTTTATACTTTTTAAATAAGAAATGGAGGGTGTGTATTCACGCATCTTGAAGGAAAATGTTCTCTCTCAACCCAGTGCCAACTGCGTCCTCGAGTATTCCTGCATCAGTAGAGTAAATCAGGGCTGTGGAGTCGGCACATAAAAAACCGACTCCGACTCCGACTCCTCAATTTTTTGTCTATCCGACTCCGACTCCGAAGGTATATTAATTCTAAATCTGCTATGATGATAATTACACAAGAGGCATTTCATCACCACCACGTGAAGCATCATCATCTGTGGTCATTGTTACGGTAACTTTGTCTGTAGTAAAGAATCTCGTAAGTGGTGCTTGTCGTTCAGTAGATTTCTGATCTTTGTTAACTTTGAAGTAGTTGGAAGGTTTTTATTACTATCTTTCTCAATGACAACTTCTAAAATTTTGGGATGGAAACACTGCAAATGTCTTTTCAAATTTGATGCTCTGGTTGGTGCATTTTTATCAGAGCCAGTAAAACCACTGATTTTTGCTTCACATAATTTTCCTCATCATCATCTTCTATCATACACTGACACACGAAATGTTTCCCATCTGTGGTTATTGTAAATATTAAAAAACTGCTGACTTTGTTCGAAGTGTCTTTGCCATTGTGAAAGGGTTTTAGACTTGAAAGTTAAAAACTTATGAAATTTAGAAAGAACTCGAAATTAAATAAGCATTAAAATAAAAAATATTATCTGAAAAGAAAAAATGAATTAATGGCATTAGTGTCTGAAATGGAAAACATTGTGTTTATTATTTAAGTGGTTTAAACCACCATAGCTGCCAGTGATATCACACACAAAAACATATTTTATTAAAATTTATATTGAGGTCGGAGTCGGAGTCGGTACATTTTTACCGACTCCGACTCCGACTCCAGCACCACCAAAATTGCTTCCGACTCCACAGCCCTGGAGTAAATTTGATACTCCGTTAATATAAGTGGTGGTTTTTAAGCTCTAATTATTATAGTAGGGTTGTTAGTTGTTCACTCGTTTATTACTCGCTTTCCGCCATTGATGCGCGTACTTAATTAAGTTTAATTACGGTCATTGCCATTGAAAGTTCGGAATATCGTTCGAAGTTTACTGTTCTCGACTCTCCTTACTAGTTGGAAAGAGTTAAGCCTGATTATTTAAGCTCATCTGAAATTGATCTGTATTCAGACTCGACTGTTTTCTAGTTCTCAGAAGAGAGCTATACGAGTAGATGGAACAGTCAGGCACTACGGCACCATTTAGTAAATAAAAATATACACAATTTCTACGGTGCCCGTTGCGACCCTGCATATAGCCGACCCTATCGTCTGTATTCCTATTTGTGGAAACCGGATTGACTTTTCTCAATTCCGAAGGAAGATGAAATATATTATTATCATCAAGGTTGATTTTATCATTTGTTTTGTAAAAAGTATTTTTTCAGCTTCGGAATTAGTAAGACGTACAAATGTGTCGCTGAAAACGACAGACTATTCTTTCCATCCCGAACTACTTTTCATCCATTTCAGACCACATTTCTTTGCCATAATTTTCTTTACTAAATTTCCATTTCCGGCTAACCTTGAATGGATCTTACAGGGTCTTTCTTAGTTTGTAGTTGTGTAGAAGTTCCCTTCGACTGGTTGAGAGTATACCATACCCATGGATACGTTATTCAACCAATGCATTTGAAACCAATTAAAATAATAATGATGATAATAACAAGCTTTATTGGTAGGATATAAATCCCATAAAATAGTACAATATTCTTGAAGGTAATAAACGATAAGATAAATCAAATGGTAATAAATTTAGAAATCGACTAAAAGAGAAATAAAAATGACACGTACTGAAACAAGTAGTAATAAAAACTACCCAACAGACTGGGAAGATTTATATAGCCCGGCAGCCCAGATGTATTGCCGGGCAACTATATTTTCATGTCCGTGTTCCCGGCAGTTGCCCTGAGGAAAAGCAGATTTTTCAAAACCTACAGAATATTTGAAAGAACAGACTGAGAAATACTGTAGCGGTACAAAATGAGAGGCAAAGTAAGAGAGAGTGACACAGAAGATACAAGATCGAGCCGCCTACCAAGTATCTACACCCCTCCCCTTACCAGAGAGGCCGGAACCAAGGTCATCTCGTCAGCGGCCTTTTATGTATAAAATATAATCAGGGCAATTGAAATAAATGTTCGGGCAACTACATTTCGGAAATCACTAGCCCGGGGCAACTAAATCCCAATCATAATCGTCCCAGCCTGCTACCCAAAGCTAACACTAAAAAAAATAAAAAATAAAGTACCCCTAGTGACAATACCAACATATATTATGTTAATGATAATAACACTACTAATGCTCATTGGCAGGAAACAGATCCCTCCACCCCAAGAAAAGGTACAGTATCCATCAAGGTAATGAACGATACAACTAATTAAACAATAAATTTAAAACACAAAAACAAAAAAGGACTGTGGTAATAAAAAAAATACTAATACACGTAATAAAACGAGAAATAATAAAATTAGTAATAACAGCTTCATAACAATTAAAAGTACATGCAATGGAATGGCTAATGCAGGAGTTAAGCGGAGCTATATACAAACATTTTCATAACAAGAGGGCTACAGTCTAGAAGAAATAAAGCAGGACTGATGAATAGCGTAGACAATTGGATTGTCTGAGTTTTAATTCTTCGCATTAGACTGTATTCAACACGTCTTGTTTCCTCAGGGAGGTTCGGTACGTTGCTGTTAGCGAATATTTGAGGGGTTGAGCATCTTGGAGGTAACTTATGCAGCAGTCTGTAGGATCTGTTGGAAAGCAAATTGAGGGTTCTGCAGGAGCTCTTTTTACAATTAACTCAAGAGTTCCTGCCCATACATATTAATGCAGAAAGTATGAAAAAGAGTGTCCTTAGATTCGCCTGTACAGAATTTGAAGTTCCTTATGTTTGAATCGTTACTTAAGATGCTGGTGATAGTTTAACCCAGATACTTAAATTCTTGTACCTGCTCCATTGTTTCATCTCTCATTTTGAAAACAATTGTACGCCCTTGACGATTGGTTAAGTTAAGCCGTGATATTTTCGTTAGTTTTAACGAAAATATCTCGACTTAACCTAACCACTCGTCAAGTGCGTACAGTTGACCTAACCGGGCATTCAATTAACCTAACCGGACATTCAATAATTTTAAAATCGTACACAATGCGTTGTGGTTGTTTGAGAACGGCCATGAAGCGAAAAAATATCTAACATCGGTGTGTGGTCACTTAGGTGCATCCACAACGCGTTGTGGTTTTTTTCGCTCACTCAGCGATTTCGATGTTTGAGCTGTAATATATATATATATATATATATATATATATATAATATATATATATGGTTAGCTTCTGCCCGAAGTCTTCATTCTGACGAAGATCAAGCTTTCCACTCCACCTTAGACCTACAGTTTAACGTGGAATCCGAACCACGCCCTACCAGCAGCCCAGCGTCTTAACCACTAGGCCACCAAAGGTACCCATTTATTTACCAACCACATTTTCTTTTTATTGTGAAGGATGAACAGCTGGGTTTTGCTGCGCGCCAGGTCTCGAACCCGGGGCCGATGGATTCGTAGTCAGTGACGCTAACCACTACACCACCGAGGCGTATATATATATATATATATATATATATATATAGATATATACACACACACACTGTTGATATATATATATATATATATATATACACACACACACTGTGGATGAATTTCACAATCAAACACGTGAAATAAATGAAGGATGTAAACACACAAGGAAAAAGAAAAATGATTCCAAGGCCTTTCGTGTATTCAGAATACTTCTGAATACACGAAAGGCCTTGGAATCATTTTACTTTTTCCTTGTGGGTTTACATTATATATATATATATATATATATATATATATGCGCCTCGGTGGTGTAGTGGTTAGTGTCACTGACTACGAATCCATCGGCCCCGTGTTCGAGACCCGGCGCGCAGCTAAACCCAGCTGTTCATCCTTCACAATAAAAAAAAAGTGGTTGGTAAATAAATGCGTACCCTGGGTGGCCTATGGTTAAGACGCTGGGCTGCTGGTGGGCGTGGTTCGGATTCCACGTTAAACTGTAGGCCTAAGGTGGAGTGGAAAGCTTGATCTTCGTCAGAATGAAGACTTCGTGCTGAAGCTAACCAAAGGTTATAAATTGATTGAACCAAAGGTTAACCAAAGGTTTTATATATATATATATATATATATATATATATATATATATATATATATATACATACACACATAAAACAGCAGAGGAGAGAGTAAGGAGCCTTGTCTAACTCCGCATGAGGAACCAAAACATTCGGACAATAAATTGTCCCATCTAACAGTAAAAGTTTGGTGTGTGTACCAAAATTTCAACAAATTTAAAACATATGGTGGAACATTCATGTCTTCTAATTTTTTAAAATAGAATATTGTGATTCACTCTATCATATGCTTTGCTTATATCCAAAAAAAGACTATAAATAGTTAGACAGTATGTCTAAATACAATCTTCTTCAAAACATAACTACGCAGGTCAGTTGAATGGAACCTTTTAAAACGAAACTGATTAGGAGACGTCCATAAATAATCATTTAGTCGGCGTAACAAAAGTTTCTCGAGTAATTTTGAGAAGCGGGAGACAACAGCGAGAGGCCTGTAGTTATCGCTGGATAGAATGTCCTCATATTTATTTTTGACAAGGATTGTGATATAAACCCTCATAACTCTGCAGGAATATAACTGTGAGCGAGCATGGATGTGAACAGTAATGAGATAGGAAGACTGATCACATCATTAGCATACTTTAAATGCTCATTCGACAGGTCATCTATCCCTGGTGAAGCGCCTGTCTTTAGCTCTTTAATCAGAGTCTTAATTTCAGGCACTGAATTCCCCGAGTAATAATGATAAGAATGAATTCTCGATGAATTTAATAGGTGTTTTACATCGATCTTTTTAATTTTACATCGTGATATTCCGGATGTAACGAACAAGCTCGAGGCAAATGTTGATCGGAGTAATAGATCATTTTATCTATTTCCTTCCACATTCACATCAGAGATTGAAAGAGTCTTCGGTGAGTCTAAATATCGTAACTTCCGTTCCTTTAAAATACCATTAGGAGGAGTGAAAGCTCTTTTTAGAAAATATTTTCCTACAAATTAATGTTATCGTATATATTGTAACTCTTAAATAATATATTTAAAGGTGTTTTCCCCGAGTCGAATCGAAAATAGTAGTAGTGTTACTACTTCGCGGAAATGAATAGAGACGCATAGACTAATTATTTATAGATGAATTGCCACACGAAGCTTTATTACAAGAACCTTTGAAAAATTTCTTTTCAACAGACTCTATATATTCTTTCACATTAACCCTTATAAGACAGCGCCAATTTGGTTTTACAAAGAGTAGAAGCACAAAGGGTTTTGTTTAAAACTTCTCTTGTATAAATGCATCTTTTGTGATTAAATATTATACTATATTTTTATATACTTAGAAAAGAGAAGAGTATTTGACACACTATATATCGTGAACTACTTGTAAATAACTTTATAGAGAAATAACTCTTCAGTTAATTAGTTATAAAAAGGAAGTCATTATAAAAAGTGTTTTCAGAATAGAGCGGAAGCTAAAATCGATGTGTCGTGTACACACACACACACACACACACATTAGGGATGTTGTAAATATTTGCATCCGCATCCACGGAACATCCACAATTTTTTCACACCCCCTGTCCGTATCCGCAGATATAAAAGCTGAATATCCGCATCCGCGGATGTCAAGTAGTATAGATTTTCCTAGTTGTACTCCACTGGAGGACAAATGAACTGATTGTCTCTTTCGAAAACCGAAAATATTTTTTTCCTTATCCTGTAACTCTCAGTTTGTTAATAAGAATTAACTTTCCAGTTCAAAAAAACGTATAAATAAACTAAATGCTGAGAACGTACGAGTATCCTGCAAGAAAAACTTCACGTTTTGTTCTCATGAGGACATAATTTTTAAAACTTTTAAACCATTCTCTGGTTATTGCTCGCGTAGTTTAATTCAAACATTATTTTGTATTTAGTCTTTTTTTTTTCATTTGATATTGAAGATAACGCTTTTCTGCGATTATTAGCAAATTTGTTAGTTTTTTTTTTTTTTTTTTTTCCAAGTGTAAGTTTAGGGACCAGGTTTTTTATTATGGGTTTTGAAAGCGTTATTACAATGTTGTAATTGTAATGCGAGTTTTCAGTCAGTGAACGCGTTTTGACAACCTTTTAGTTTTATTTAACAGTACATTATGGCTTCAGAAGGATTATTACTCTGTACTGGTGTACGTTCAATCATATCATTGGAAACAGTTTTGGATCCAAGAACAAAAGTCACCTCACGAATTATACCGGGATTGAGTTCAACTTTATTGTATCAATGGTATTTTTTATAGAATAAAGATGGCTGTGTTTGTTTAAATATTTCAGCGATCGATAGTGTTCCCTTTATAATTAAAATACCAAACTAAACTGGAATCCCTTTTTTGACACAACACTTCTAGGCAATGTCAGTTTCATTTACCCTGCAGTAGAACGTTAACAAATCAGAGAATTTTTCCCGTCAAACTCATTAAAGTTTTTGAGTAAATTACGGAGCGTTCCTCCTACATGCAATGTATATAAATTTTAAAGGTTGTTATTTAGAACACTATTAATTAAGCAAGATTGATAAGTAAGTTTTTTTTAATTTGTTATACTACTTCCAACATCTGTACTTTTTACCAAGTTTTATAACTCCTTCCTCGTTTTCACATTAATTCATGCACTTTGCTTTCGACCTACAATTTAATTTTCTCCTCCTGATACCTCTGCAATTCAGACTGTTTTAACATTAATTATTATTATTATTATTATTATTATTATTATTATTATTATTGAGGCTGCTGCTTCTATTTTAATCATTGTTAGGGTTGTTTTCTCCTCTTTGTTCGGTGTTTCTGGTTCCTACATCCTTGACTGAGGCTAAGGGGAACATTGGGCAAAGCTATTTTGGGTGAATTCCCGCTCTCCTTTGGGTTTAATGTTCAAATAAAAGACCTTCGTTGTGTTCTCAAAATAAATTGTTTGAAAACATCTGGTGATTCGCTTCCTTCGAGACAGAAGCAGAAATGGAAGCGAAGAACTCGTGGGTCTTGTTCATAATTACGTATACACGTATACTGTACATATACACGTATACTGTACAGCTTTGCGAGAACTTTTTTTTTTTTTTTTTTTTAATAATGTGATACATTCTTTGTATTACACTGAAATGTGAAAGTTATTTGATCAGAACTAGCGTTAATAATAATAATAATAATAATAATAATCTTTTGTGCCGTGCCTTTCTGAACTGAATGAGCTGTTTTTTAAAGTACTGATATACTTTGTTACTTTATGTGAGTTTGAACGACGGTTCAGGATCGACCTGCGGTCAACCCCTCTGCATTATTCCGCCTCATTTGCGGGGTTTGGTGAAGGAGGGAATTGCTGTCTGATCTGCCCTCGTAGTCAGCCACGCATGGCTGGTAAGGGACTTTGCGCAGGAATCTGTCCAGCTGGTTCTTGAAGTTATTCAGGTCGGTGTGCTGGAGATTCATCACTTCTTTTGGTAGGGCATTGGAAAGCTTTGGGCCTCGTATTCTGAGGGTATTTTCCATTCTTGTTTTCATGGCCCCCTGTCCCACCTCAGATGGGACAGTACAAAATCTACCTCTTCTCTCATTCCAGTTTGTTTCTATTTCACATCTAAGGTTAGGGACAAAGCCCTCAAGTATTTTCCATAACCTTTGGTTACCTTCCGCCCGAATTGTTCATTCTGACGAAGGTCAAGCTTTTCACTCCACCTTAGACCTACAGTTTAACGTGGAATCCGAACCACGCCCCATCAGCAGCCCAGCGTCTTAACCACTAGGCCACCTAGGGTACCCATTCATCTACCAACCACTTTCATTATTGTGTGGAAGGATGAACAGCTGGGTTTTGCTGCGCGCCGGCTGCCGTCGGGTCTCGAACCCGGGGCCGATGGATTCGTAGTCAGCGACGCTAACCACTACACCACCGAGGCGCATCAATATATATATATATATATATATATATATATATATATTAGTGGTGGATCGGATATCCGCATCCGCGGATATATGCATCATTTTTAACATCCGCATCCGCACTTCTGACTGCGGATGTTATGCGGATATTACCTCTAATAAATTATGCAATTTACAATTAAATTAGCTTATAAAGTAGCTCATAAGGCCCAGTCATGCACATTTCAAGTAAAGTATTAATTATTTAATGAACAAAGAAATATATAAACCTCAAAATAAAATACCATTAAATCAACAAACACTGCCTGTGCCGCTGTGCGTACTTCACTGATTTTTTTTTTCACAGCAACACAGTAACTTTTCAGAATGAAATTGTTCGTATAAGATCAAGCAGTCTATCGTGTTTCGAACAAGATTATTGTAAATAAATACAAAAAATAGTAAATTCTTGAGCAAAAATAAAAATGCTAATTTTCTCTAGCAAACACATTGCAAAATTTGCACAGTTTCTAAAATTAGCAATTGAAAATTGAGTGAAACTTGTTTCATTGAATTTTCTGTGGCTGAAATTCTTGAAAGTTATTATTTTTATCATAATGAAATTAATTTTAATTCTTATGCATTGCCTGCCATAATAGTAATATCACGAAATTTGAAAAATTATGTCGTATATTCATAATTCTATATTATATTGATAGATTAACTAAATATCCGCATCCGCGGATATTGAAATTAAAAATCCGCATCCGCAGATGTTGAAAAACTGACATCCGGTCCACCACTATATATATATATATATATATATATATGTGTGTGTGTGTGTGTGTGTGTGTGTGTACACACATTTTAACTGCAAACGACGCACAGTATATATAATGTAAAGAACGACGCTTTTTAGAAGAGTGTCCGCATAAGAGGAGAGGAGAAAACGAGCAATGGGAAATGAGGCACCTCCCAGGAATCGAACCCGGGATCATCCGATTGCCGATCAGATATGCTAACCACTACACTAAGAGCCTCCACACTCTCAAAGCTCGTAATTCCCCACGTAGAGGCGGGCTACCAGCTTGACCTCCGTGTGAAGAGAGACCAACACACGAAACAACATAAGGTACCTCGAGCAGAATCACATGCCTTTTGAGGGGCACCTTCTAAAAAGCGTCGTTCTTTACATTATACTGTGTGTCGTTTGCAGTTAAAATGTATATATATATATATACGGCATGAGAAGGTGCCCCTCAAAAGGTATTTGATTCCACTCGAGGTACGTGGGGAATTACGAGCTTTGAGAGTGTGGAGGCTCTTGGTGTAGTGGTTAGCATAACTGACCGGCATTTGGATGACCGCGGGTTCGATTCCTGGGAGGTGCCTCATTTTTCATTGCTCGTTTTCTCCTCGCCTCTTGTGCGGACACTCTTCTAAAAAGCGTCGTTCGTTACATTATATATATATATATATACATATATATACACACATATATAATGTGTGTGTGTGTAATGTATAAAATTTTCGAACGGGAATAGATCTCGGCGTGTAATTCTTCACGTTTTGTGATCCGTGTTTGAATGTGTTGAATGTGGAAACGCGTCTACCCTGAACTGTTGCGTGTCTTCCGTGAATAAGAAAGCGGCAAACGGTTTTCCGCTTCGCCAAATAAATAAAGAAGGCAAGAAAAGGGGAATAAAAACCTCTATTCCAAACTGAAAAGATTTGAGGGGAAATGTTGACCGAAGAGTTAAAGTGATTTGGGACGCCGTGACTAAAATTTCGAGATCTTCATTTGAGGGAAAACGATTGATGCCTTGAGAAAATGCCACACACGGTTTTATGTACAATTTCAGAGAGTAAGTTATTATTTAAAACTCTTCCTACTCCATTTAAGTTATATATATATATATAGTGGTGGACTGGATATCCGCATCATTTTTAACATCCGCACTTCTGACTGCGGATGTTATGCGGATATTACCTCTAATAAATTATGCAATTTACAATTAAATTAGCTTATAAAGTAGCTTATAAGGCCCAGTGATGCACATTTCTTGTAAAGTATTAATTATTTATTAATGAACAAACAAATATATAAACCTCAAAATACAGGGTGTACATAAAGTCGGGATCTATTTTTGTGAAGCACTTGGAAATTATATGGAATTCAATCATAAAATGATAAAGTGGTAACATTTATTAAATAATTAAGAGTAGGATTCGACGTGACGCCCATCAGTATCCCTGCACAGCTCAAATCGTTCCGCAGCATTTCTAAACACATTCTGGAGCATTTGCGGGGTTATTTATCTGCAGCAGTTCGTATACGTGTACGTAAGTTTTCAAGACTCGTAATCTTCGTCTGATAGACGTGCGATTTGCTAAAGCCCCATGCAAAGAAATCTAAAGGGGTTAAATCTGGTGATCTCGCTGGCCAAGGTCTGTTGCTTCCGCGTCCGATCCAGCGATTTGGAAAACGTCCATTTAGATAATCCTGAACAATTTTGGCATAGTGACAAGGAGCACCATCATGTTGATAGACGACGGTACTAACAATCCTATCCCCAATCAGCTGAGGTTCAAGGAATTGCTGCAACATGTCCAGATAATAAGCCCCGTAACTGTAGCTTCAGCAAAGAAAAAAGGACCATAAACCTTAGATTTTTTAAACCCATCCAGACATTAACTTTAGGTGAGTCTCTTTCCCAATTTTGGACGAAATCATTCGGTCTTTCATCTGCCCAAATTCGACAGTTATGGCGATTTACTTTTCCACACGTATGGAAAGTGGCTTCATCACTAAAGAGAATGTTGTCCATTATCACTCCAGATTTGTTCTACGAGATCAGCACACACAGCACTTCGTCGAGGGAAATCTTCCTCATGTAAATCATGTAAAACCTGCAAATGATAGCTTTTCTTCTGCAAATTAACTTTCAGAATTTTGTGCACAGATGACGTCGGGAGGCCGAGTCTGTGTGATGCAGCACGAACGGACGTACGTGGCTCCTCAGTGATAATTCCGCGTACTGCATTCACGGTAAGATCTGACATACACGGTCGTCCTGATCTTGCTTCATCATTTACAGATCCCGTTCGTTTAAATTTGTTCACCAATTTTCGTATTGTCTTGTCTATTGGCCCCGGCTTATGAAATCTCCTTCTAAACTTCTCTCTGATGTCATTGTATTTCTTTCCCTCGATTCGCCAAATTACTATTGCCACACGCTCTTCTGTATTCATTCTAAGGGCTTCTGAAAAGAAAAATAGAAAAAAATAATTATTTCACAAAAATAGATCCTGACTTTATGTACACCCTGTATAAATAGCTGGTAACACAGAAAATTGAATGAAACTTGTTTCATTGAATTTTCTGTGGCTGAAACTCTTGAGAAAGTTATTATTTTTATCATAATGAAAACATTAATATTAATTTTAATTCTTATGCATTGCCTGCCATAATAGTAATATCACGAAATTTGAAAAATTGTCATATTCATAATTATATTATATTGATAGATTAACTAAATATCCGCATCCGCAGATGTTGGAAAAACTGACATCCGGTCCACCACTAATATATATATATATATATATATATATATAATGCAAACCTCCAAGGAAAAAGAAAAATGATTCCAAGGCCTTTTGGATATTGAAGAAACAGTACGTACACCTTGTCAGAGAATGACGAGGTGTACTGTTGAATACGCGAAAGGCCTTGGCATCATTTTTTTTTTTCTTTTTCCTTGTAGGTTTGCATCATTCATTCATTTCACGTGTTTAAGTGTGAAATTCATCATTATATATATATATAATATATAATATATATTATATATATATATATATAAAGATTTTTACTAAGGTTTTATATTCTTTCCAGTGGTGATGAACAACGTATGGAACCGTCGTTTGTACGTTCACTCTATGTACTCAGCAATGCTGCTGCCAGCCGTTCGTACCCTGAATGGCTACGAACAGCGGTGCTTCGTAAAAACCAATGAAGCCTTTTTTCTACCTATATTTAATTTAACATAATGTGTTAAAATATATATATATATATATATATATTATATATATATATATATTCCTTTACTGCGTATAACCGAATTGACGATACGTCATTAAAAACGTTTAGCATTTTCTCTACTTTGAAGGGACGAGAATTAGGCCAGATTTCAAATGAAGCTTCTCCCACAAGAATATCCTCAGAATCGTTGCATATAAACTCCTCCGTATCGTTAATGATGAATTTTTTTTCCTCCACATTTCGTGAAGAGATCCTTCGTTCACTGAAATTCAGCGAAGACGCACGTGCGGCGGTAATGTGATTAAAAGCAGAGCTCTCATCATGGCCCATTTTGCCATATTTATGCTGACACGCGCCTCTCACTGCACAACTGAATAATTAGGCTCGTGCTTACGAGGCATCAACTAAATTGGTCCCGACTTACGAGTAGTTTTGGGGGATTTTTGTTCTATGTTTATAATCACGCTCGTAATACTTATTTTGTCGTTGATAATGATAATGATAATGATGACTTTTAGACGTTACTTTTTAAAATTAATAACTGAGGACTTTCAACAATGCGTTACATTTGCTTCATAAATAAACTTAACAGCGACAAAATCTTTCAAAAGCACTTTTAATAAAATATGTGCAGTCCCCTACCTCCCTTTTAAGAGAATTACACACACACACACGCGCGCGCGCCTCGGTGGTGGTGTGGGTATCGTCGCTGACTACGAATACATCGGCCCCGGGTTCGAGACCCGACGGCAGCCGGCGCGCAGCAAAACCCAGCTGTTCATCCTTCCACACAATAAAGAAAGTGGTTGGTAGATAAATGGATACCCTAGGTGGCTTAGTGGTTAAGACGCTGGGCTGCTGATGGGGCGTGGTTTGGATTCCACGTTAAACTGTAGGTCTAAGATGAAGTGAAAAGCTTGACCTTCGTCAGAATGAACAATTCGGGCGGAAGCTAACCAAAGGTTATATATATATATATATATATATATATATATACGGTACCTTGGTTTTGCTTCCGCCCGAGTTCATTCTGACCAAGGCCAAGTTTATTGCTCCACCCTAGACGTACAGCTTAACGTGAAATCCGAGTCACGACCCACCACAGGTAGGGTGTGACAGTTGCCCCAACTTTGTCCTACAATGCTGTTCAAAATTTTGGTGTTGCATATTGACATAAAAAATACCCACGTGCAATTTTTTGAAGATTCATGCATATTCGAGTGAGCACCAGCAATTTGAAAAATAGCGATTTTGCTTATACGGCATACGTGGCTATATATGAGATTACACAACCATCATAAGGGATATTAACACAAATCATTTGCCTGTCTTAATTAAAAGCTGTTATCACTAACACAAAAAAGTTAATCATTCTTATTCTCTCATGGTACATTAAGGGGTTTTATCATATATTCACAAGGTATTATTTCTCTAGAGCAAGAAACCATGATTTCTGTTCGGAAACAGATGATCATTTGCGCTGATTAGGAACGCGGAGTCTGTCATTTTCAACTACTTGAAGGACTTCTTGAAAGCGCTCCTCATCCCTGGCAACATTAAGAAAGTCATGGCAAAGTTTTACACCACGCTCTGCAGCCTCATTGACGACCTGAAGCTTGTCCACAACCCGTTTCATGTTCAGGTAGTCGTCATGATCCACCCATTCACTGGCTGGACTGTGGAGAAACTGATAGGGCATGCCTAAAATGGTGAAGAACCGGCTTGAGTCAGGCCCAATTAGGTCCACCAGGCAGTGCCACTTTCTGGGACAGGGGGAAGATATGGCTTTCCATAGCCCCCATGATTGAGCCCCACTCTCTTAGTAACTTAAGGGCCTTCTCATCTCCTCTTTTGTCCTTTCTTGTACTTTGGACGAGAACAAAGCCAGTGGGGCCAACTCCTCAGGTACCAAGTGTGTCTACCGAGTGCCACACATGCTTTGTCAACTATTGTGGCGTCATATGGGGCAAATTCAGCAAAGGTTTCGACCAAATTCAAGTCATTCAGTGGCGCACTTGTGGAACGGGGCAAACAATCCACCATGGGACATAAACAGCGACTGTGAACACAGCAAACTGTTCTAACTTGCTGATTTGACTTTGTCACAACCTCGGCTTTGGGAAACTGCTCTTTGATCTGGCCTGACAAAAGAACAATCTTGAGGGTATAGAGCAGTTTAGCCATCCACCTTGCTTTGTGAAGTGCGCCGGGTAGACCATTGTGAAGTTCACTGGCTCGGATCCTTTAGTTACAAGCAGCAGACAAAGCTCTACCAGCTCCTTGTAGTCGCCACGTGTAAATGGTTGGGCTAGAGATTCACGGAAGAAGTCAGCCATCTCCTGCTGGTGCTCCTCAAACACTCCAGGCATGCGGGGTAGTAGTATTTCTTTTTTCATTGTACGCCAGTTGAGAGAAATGGTTCTTGAACCTAGAAATGCAATTATTGGGATTATTGTATTTCGTACTAATCTATAATATTGTTTTAGGGGTATTAAGATTGATATGATCGATCATTTGCTTGGTGTTAGTATATCTTATAAGTCTAATAAAAGAAATTCCACTAAATTTGTTCATTAGATAATAATATTCCTTGTTATTTTGTAAAGCTTATGACTCACCTCTGGAAAACCATTATGTTTGGACTTGAAGAGCCCTCCACTTTCAAGCAATCCCAGCAAACACCTAGGATGACTTCGCCCACATGCCTGCGACAGGCGCACCAGAATACGGCATGCTCTAATTCCTTTTGGAGGGAGACGCAAGCAGCTGTTTTTTGTCCTGAAAAAAAAAATGTAATTGTAGTTTAAGGCCACCATTTCAGGCATGTGCTTTTTGCAGATTTCTGTTAAATCATTCACTGTATTTTGGTATTAATGTCGTGATAAATTCACGCTGATGTTTGAAATAGGTTTACCTGTATTGGATGAAGTGTCGAAAACCATACCAACGACATTCTGTTCACACTCCCAATCGACCAGAAGTTGTTTGGTTGCTGTTGATATCAATTATCCTTGAACCAGGCCAGCTTTTTGAGTCAAATGTGGAAGAGGTGGGACTCCAAGAAGCTTTGTGCCATTGACACCAGACACAAGAATGGGCAGGTGGTCATCAGTGCCTTTGGAATCCAGCGTGTCCATAAGTTTACCATCCCAGTGCACCAGTACTTTGTCTGATGGTTGCCATTCATCCATGATTTTTAAACTTATTTCTGACACGATGGAAGCTCGGTATCGGTGGGCCGTCCTTGCATTTAGACTCAGCTTTGATGTATCTCCACCACATGCAGATACAAGGGAGTACACAATTGCACTCAGCTGGGTCGGCGAGATGTTTCGAACACTGCATGAAACAAGTTCTGCCGACTTCAGAATATCATGGGGCACAAAAATTGAAACTCCCTCTTTCACTGTTCTCCAATGTTTTCTCTTTGGTTCAGCAGTGCTGGCCTCATCAATGTCATCGTCCTCATCAGAGCTAATAGGTGAATCAATATCAGCCTGTACATTCTCAACATGATCACATTGCTCTCTCTCTCGTCGCTTCTCTTCTCGTATCTGCCTTTTCTGTGAGTACTTTGTTTACCCCAGAGTAGGTAGCTACTCTGTCACTTAGCATGCTTTTCATAAAGAGTATGTCAGTATCAATGGCATCTTGTTCGGCCTGAGTTTTCGCCTTTTTCACAGCCGCCATGTCTTTCAACACTGTGTTCTTATAAAATTTCATCATCAGGCTCAATTCTGATTTAAACTTCATAATTCCAGGATCATCAGCCTGTCTTCTATCCTCATTCTTTTTCATAAGCATCATGTAGTCTTTCTCATAGTAAGTTTTAATCACTCGGCCAATATTGTTCCTGCCTGTAATGGTCGGGGCATTCGCCTTCTGGTAATGCAAAAGCACATTGTCAATGGTGGCAGATAAAGCCTGGTCCCAATGCATAATGCATATCCCGAAGGTTTGCTAACAGACATAGTAAGACCTGCCTATTAGTTGGCAGTTTGCAGCCCTTTATTTCCTTTTCTTCTTCTCGGGGTACGGTGCCCAATAACATTCTGACATACTCATCATCTTGCCGTGTATCCATGATTAAATTCTCTATTCACAACATCAAATCACTGTCAAGGGAAAAGAAAAGGGCATCATTAAAATTAAATGCAATAAAATAATACGTGGAAAATTTGTGGGTCAGAGTTCCAGACCCGGAAATGAAAATCTGATAAAATGTGCTATTTTCACACTTATTTATGAAGTTCATAAGCTGAAATAGCAATACTTGCTGGTACGACGGTGCTAGCTCAAACATGTACCGATCTCCAAGAAAATTTACAGGGGTGTTTCCTAGATAAATACACAATACTAAAACTTTGAACAGCATTGTAGGACCATTTTTTGATTTTTGGAGGGCAACGGTCACACCCTAACCACAGGTGGTCAGAAATTACGAAGTCCTCGCCTGGACTCGATCTGACGACCTCCTGATCAGTAGCCGAGCGTCCTAACCATTAATCTACCCAGGGTACCCATTTATCTATCAACCAACTTTTTTTTATTGAAGGATGAACATCTGGGTGAGCTGATGGCCGCCTGCCATTGCCGGGAATCGAGTCCGGGACCGGTGTACTTGCAATCAGCGATGCTAACCACTACACCACCGAGGCCCATATATATATATATATATACACACACACACACACACACTAGAATGCCTTGCGCAGCAAAAGACCCCCCGAAACAACCTACGGGGATCAGGAGCGGCGAGTATGTTACTAAAACCTTCCCTGGTTCTCCTTTAATGTATATAGCTATATACTAAAGTTCGTGAAGATTACCCTAGCCATTTAGGGGGACCCTTCTCCCAGTCGCCCCCCCAGTCCACCCAAAGTGAGGGAACTCAGAAGGGCGTGTTACTAAAACCTTCGCTGGTTCTCCTTTAACGTGTATACTCAATTCGGTGCAGATTACCCCTATCGTTTAGGCGTGTATAAATGAACATAGAACAGACAGACATCGTCAGGATCATCCCCTGCATATTTTATATGTTTTTCCGAAAAGGTAATTAAAAACTCCTGTTTTGTGAAAGCAGTCTCGTATCTAATTGAACACATGGTCAGATCGGTGGGTTAGTGTGTCCAGAGGTTTGTTGAAAATCGTTGACTTTTTTTTCAATTTGTATTGGCTCCTCTGAGTCCTTCGGATAAAAGTGAATTTATTCGCTCCAGTGGAAGTTTACACACACACACACACACACACACACACACACACTCTCTTAATGAACATTCTTCCTCCACCAGATTATATACAACCAACCAACTTTGTCGTCTGGTCATTTTTTGTGTACTGCTTCCCCTTCATAGTTTAGTATCGAAGTCCTCAAGTTTGTTACAAAATGCAATTTTGTATTTGTAAATATTTTTAATTTTTTTTAACTAATTTTAATTTTAATTGTAATTTTACTGTTTATGAAATTTAAGTGTGGCAAAAAAACGTTACAGTTGCTTGAATGCAAGTTGACAGAATTAATAAAACTAGAGTTGAAATGTTATAAATGTGCACTTGAATAATGACTTGAATATTATAATAACGCGAGAGGAAATTAGAGTCTCTATAAAAGTCAGATGAATGACAACAGGTCAATGCGGCCTGTTACAACGTCGCTACATGATGAGACTTAACGTATCACTAAGATTTGCTTCGAGGAAGGAGGCGCGCGGTGTGACGTTCACAGCAGAGAGAATGCCTCGAGTGAGTCTCGCGATGTAACGTCATCTTGGTCGCGGCTGTGTCGATAAAACAATGGGCTCTTTGTGAGGTAGAAGTTGCGAAAGAATCTGAAGGTTTCTTTGTGTATATATATATATATATATATATATATATATATATATATATATATATACATACAGTATATATCCTATTGGGCAATAGAAACACGAGTAATCATACGCATACAAAAACATTTAAATAGGCTGTATTTTAATCTTTGTATTCGTGAAATGGACGATATTCCATCAGTTGTTAGTCCTTCGGAAGCGCATGTCAGTTGGAGCATGTCATTCACGGATAATGTTTCCCTTATTGTCATCGTAATTCTCCCTGAATGTAATATTAAAAGTTTTATCATTGTATTCATATCTTTGTTTGCTTCTTAAAACTTTCATTTCAGCGCTTTGTGCGAACAAGTATCGATCATCAATTTTTATTATTAAACCATTTTTCTTTTAGTTCCCTTTTCTTCTTATGTTTGTTGTCTCGAATTTTTTTTTTTTTCTTTTTTCTGTCATCTCCGTTTTTATTTTGGGAGCGAGACACGGCTTCCAAACGTCCCGGATTTCAGTCGCAAGAAATAAGGAGAAAATAATTTTTTTTTCTTGAAAAGCGAAAAATTCAAAAAACTGGAAAGGTTCCGAAGCTTAAAAAGGAAAGGAAGACCATTTCTTCCTCCTTTTATTAGCGAGTGTCATTAAGAGCGCTTTGTGAATCGAACAAAGGTTTTACCAGGCCTTCCTCTCAGCCTAAAAATACAATGCAAATTGCCATTTTGGGGCACCGTAATTGGTCTGAATCATTCGTGATGCGGAAGGGTTTGCGGCTCGCATTTTATTATCCTCATTCCTCCCGAGAGACGAGGAACGAGGGCAACCGCGTCAATTCCTTTTAATAAGAGAAATTCATGGAAATTGTAAATTTTTCTTCGATAATAAATACGAATTTGTTGTCATAATGCGCTTCACAATACTGAAGCGAGAGAGGAAAAAATCGCTAATTTAATGGAAATGCGCCAGGATTTAATTTCAACGTTAATTACTGTTCCATTCTTCCTCCAAATCCGTTGTAGTAAGTAACTGTTGAGTAAGAACATGAAGTAATTACCAAACTGTGTAATTGATCGATCCTTGCTTTCGCCTGCATTTATCTCGCTTCCTTCAGTTACAATGAATTCCGCTGAAAGTACAATTTATCTTGGAAACCAAAGGGAGCTTCACTCTGTTTAGACTGTATTTCCTCAGCAGAAAATCTTCGTGAAGTTCGTTCATTTACACCCAAGTCTAATGTTCTGCTCTAGCTTTTAATTCTATTCTAGCAAATACGAATATTTTCCTTTAGCACTAGAAGGACGAACGGGTCAATTTGACTCGTTTTTGACGAGTTCTTGCTTAATATTCTTTTAATACATATGATTTATCATTTTGACCTTCTGCCGCCCTTCTAGTTTAAACAAAATTTTCGTTCTTCGTGTTAAATACGCGAAAAGGCCTACACTCAATACAGCCTGCCTAGTCGTATAGTACGTGATATTTAGTGACAACTTTGATTATATAGGTTGAATTAGCTCATTATTTCGTGATCATGAGTTTCAAGCTGAAGAGAGCTGTTTGACTGTGTGTTCTGACATTACATGATATAAAACAGTTCTTCTGTTTAGCTCGTACTAAGGGTTTGTTAGCACTGATTGGTCGTGCATTAAAAATTAAAATATATGCATTTATATGCATGGTTTCATAGTAACCATGCATTCTAGCATTTAAGTCCAATTGTGGATACAGTCAGTAGGCTATTTATAAATTTTGGTGAACGAAGTTAATTTTGTACGGTTTTTTTTACAGTATATATATATATATATATATATGTGTGTGTGTGTGTGTGTGTGTGTGTGTGTGTGTGTGTGAAAGAAATCTGCAGTTAGTAACCAGTAACTTTGTGTGTTTTCTTTGCTTTAAAACAAAATTATCTGATGTCATCAGTGCAATACCATGAAGGCGAGTAAAACGCACTCTCAATAATTAATTAATCCTTATAACACTAGATCGCAACAAATCTGAAACTGGCACACTGCTAATGTTGCCACACGCACGTTCGTGTTTCGGTGAGTTTAGTATCCCAAAGAGTCTAGTCGCAGTTTAGTAAGGTAGACAAGAACACACACACACACATACGCGCATCTTCACATAAGCGAAGTACCGACTTTTTTTAAATCCATATATCTCAAAAGGTAATCACTCAAACCTAAATTAACCTAAGGTAACCTTAGTGGCATCGAACCAAGAAGGTCGTGATAAGTGTTTCGAACGGTATTTTTTGTTAAGTCATTAAAATAGTGAGGTATTCGCTAATTTAACCTGACCTAACCTACAGTAACTGAACCTAATCAGAACTAACATCTTTTTTCCGATGACAAATATTTCTAGATTTTTTTTAGAAATTTTATTAATGTTCCGAGGTACAAAAACGGGATCACCTGAAGATCAGGGCCCCCAGCCTCAATTACCAAATGATATCTTCGTTAAAACTAATGAAAATATCACAACTTAACCTGACCAATCGTCAAGGGCGTACAGTTGACCTAACCGGGCATTCAATTTAATTTATTATTATATTTGGTACTGTAAAGCAAAAAACAAGAATACATGGCGGCCCTGATCTTTAGGTGATCCCAAAAAAGTGTTATTTCACAAAAAAAATTACCCCACTATCTTTATTGGTTTTAAGACCCATTATACAATGTTGCTACTATCTATATACACTGGTTTTTTTTTTTTTTTTCTATCTTTGTAAGTTTTTTTTTTTTTTTCTATCTTTGTAAATATGATATAAAGCAAGACAAACTTTTTTTTAGAAGTTATTTGGACAAGTAATCCTTTTATAAAAACAAATTATAATTTTGTTGCCCGTTAAATTATTGCTAATGAAACTTTAAATAAATATGGATTGGTCTTGCGGTAGGCCTAATGCCAGTTTTCAAACATTTTGCGTGCAATAGGCTAATATCTAAAAAGCCGAATCACCACAAACCTCCTCCAACCTAGGAATTATGGGTCAATAATAGTCTCGCAATTAAAGGAAGGGATCAACTTCAAGTAACATTGACTAACCTACTTAGAAAGATGGGTGCTACTGTAGTATGCGGTCTACCGTTAAGTTTCTACTGTAGTATGCGGTCTACCGTTAAGTTTCTACTGTAGTATGCGGTCTACCGTTAAGTTTCTACTGTAGTATGCGGTCTACCGTTAAGTTTCTACTGTAGTATGCGGTCTACCGTTAAGTTTCTACTGTAGTATGCGGTCTACCGTTCAAAATATTTAAAAGGAATTGAAAATGAATTGAAAGGAATTATAATTTAATTTACACAATTAAGGAATTATTAAAGAAGTTAAACATACTACTACCGCATACTTAACGGTAGACCGCATACTACAGTACGCCCTTGATGATTGGTTAGGTTAAGTCGTGATATTTTCGTTAGTTTTAACGAAAATATCACTACTTAACCTAACCAATCGTCAAGGGCGTACAATTAACCTAATAATAAAATAATAAGAAGATAAGAAGCTATAATTAAAAGGTAGACCGCCGAATCGTAGGTAGACCGCATACTACAGTAGCACCGAAAGATGTTGCATGTCACTTGGTAGGCTTTTGTGCGGCTGTAAGCCTCAGGCAATACTGAATTAGATCATATATTAAAGAAAATTAAATCATTATAGATTTTAGGGGGAAACCATTTAAAGTTTATTGTATCCCTTATTTTTTTTTTAAATTTTAACTTAATCAGCTAAGTATTAAAAAATTACGTATAGTCTGCGGCATTGCTCCAGTAGTGAACATGAATACAGTTTAATTAAGTCCCTTCATTTTGATTTTTGAGTTTGTTAAAAGGGCTGAAAGCATTTTATTTTTAGGTTTAATGTTAAATTCAAATTTATACTTAAAAAAATATAGCTGCAGCGGCAACGGTTGGGTTAATCTACAGGGTGGCCACAGAGTCCCTTTGCAAGAAAAACAAGGGCAACATACCGATACGCTGTAATTTCGCTGCAAACGGACTTTGTGGCCACTCGTAAGCTAGACGTTCAAGTAGGATAGGTACGAGTGGATGTATCCAGGACAAAAACTCACCACTTAAATGCAAAAGAGGACAAAAACTCACCAGACAAATGCTTTTGCAAAATACATACACCCAGTCTAGATCTTAAGATTTTAGACTCATTATAGATACCGTATATCGCGGCGTACAAGGCGACTGGGCGTATAAGACGACCCCCAAATTTTCAAGTTAAAATGTAGGTTTCGGGCTATACTCGCCATATAAGACGACCTCCCTAATCGTGCACTTAATTCGGGGAACCAAATGAGCCAGTGAGGAATTACTGCTCCAATAGTCCTTGGCATGCTGTTTAATGCGTCTTCATTTACTCTACAGTCTCGTGCCATCTATTCAGTTACATCATATTGTTTTGCAGCAGCACAGTTATGATGTTCCTTGGCAAAGGTTATACTTTCAACTTGAAACTTGCTTCGTATTTTCTTCTTTTAGTTGATGGGGCCATAATGGGGTCTTGCGATAGCTGGAGATTCTAATAATGTTACCCTGGAGAATGCGAGTAAAAAAGTGACGGCTCGCACCTCTGTGAAGCCTGTGATTGGCTAGGCTGACATTTGCATTTTATTGTCGTCATGCAATCATACCACATATTATTTAAGGTTAGACAACTCTCATTACACTGCATTTTTATTATTTTATTATAATAATGTGAATTAAGTTGAATTTCAGTAGAAAATATTTGTGGCAGGAGTTACCGAGGCGGGGGTTAGCCTACCGTACACACTCCATCACCCATGTTAACAACTTAGCGTACACCATAGGATTTAAGGTTCACATTCATTTTATACCTAGTGTATAAGACGACCACTAGTTTTGGGGTATTTTTTTTAAGCTTCAAATGTAGTCTTATACGCCAGCATATACGATAATTACTCTTCATCTTTTAAATTGTTCTGTTTTTAACCAAATCGGTATACTAATGTAGTTTTGGTCACTGATTTCAAAAATAACTTTTTTTTTTTGGAGAAATGAAAAACAAACATGCTAGAGCACTTTAAATAATTAATGTGTTTTTAACGAAAATATCATGACTTAACCGAACCAATCGTCAAGGGCGTACAGTTGACCTAACCTGGCATTCAATTGACCTAACTGGGCATTAATTTATAACGAAAGATTGGTAGGTTGGTGAAAAATTAATATTGGTTGGTTGGTTGGTTAAAAACAGAACAATTTGAAAGATGAAGAGTAATTATCTACAATGAGTCTAAAATCTTGAGATTCTTAAGATCTAGACTAGAGTGTATGTATTTCGCAAAAACATTTGTCTGCTGAGTTTTTGTCCTCTTTTGCATTTAATTGGTGAGTTTTTGTCCGTGCCTCCGAGTAGATACATATTTTTTAGATATAATTGCGTAACCGATAGAAATAAATACATGTATTTGAATATTAATTTATTTGGAGTAAATACTAAATATTATTATAATGGATCACCTGAACATCAGGGCCCCCAGCCTTCGTTTGTTAGCCTTATAAGGCTAACTAACGAAAATATCACGACTTAACCTAACCAATCGTCAAGGGCGTACAGTTGACTTAACGATTGGTTAGGTTAAGTCGTGATATTTTCGTTAGTTAGACTTATAAGGCTAACTAACGAAAGCTGGGGGGCCCTGATTTTCAGGTGATCCTAATTGTTTAACAAAATGATAAAAGAATTAAAACGAGAGAAAAAATTCAAATAAGAAACAAAAACGTACACATGAAAGTTAAAACAAAAATTTATATTTCAATACGCATACAATTCCCGCTTGATTTTTGCATTCAGTAATTTCGATTACCTTTCTCTTTCTATTAAGGGCAAAATCTGGGCTGGAAATACTTTAGATTCCAACCTGACCCCTTCCTTTTTCACGTCCAATTTGCTGGCCAACGTTTTCGCTCAACTTTTTCGCATTTCGCGGGGTAAAACTTGGGTTTTCCGATCGTGTCGATGTTCTTTTGCTTTATATTCTTTGGTCCATCACTCGAATCTCCTCTTCCTTTTATTACAACTATTACGCATTCCAGACGGCCTCTTCGGCCTTGATTCCCAGGTGTTCACCGCTCGCAATCTAAATGGTACGATTTTTCTAGCATAGAATTACCGATTCTCGCAGTCCCGCTAACTTCATTTTGGTTCGTGAAATGGTTCTCTTATAAGAATGGCGGTTTTTAGGTCTTTTATCTATCTATCTATAAGAGGAGGGTCGCTATATAGTATCCTTAATTTAATGTGTGTTTGTGTACGTTCTTTTAATCTTATATATATATATATATATTTTTTTTTTTTTGATCGTATGAAGGATGATATACAGTATGATAATAATATAATAAAAGCTCTTGTGCAAGCAAGCACACGACTAGAGAAAATGTGTAAAATTTTGCTTTTAATTTTATAGTCTCGTCCGTGATCGTTTATATATATATATATATGTATATGTAAAAGTCGGTCCTATTAAGAAAAAAAAAATTCTCCGTCCAATAATTTAGTTCGGGCGGAGAAAAAACATTTCGCCTGTTTTATTCACTGCATCTCCCCGATCGTTTGGTGGTGTTTGTTTACTTAATACATCGGTCGGATCACGCGTGATTTCTTATTCATTCATGGAAATTTGTTGATTCTTTTTCGCGTCAATGAATGCATAAGAAGGAACCGTCTAAATTACGGTCTCTACGGAATATACACAAACCAACCTCGGTGGGTGTATCGCACCTTTATATGGTAAAAGTGATTGTATGCCAATTTCTTGTTTCCGTATTATTCAACATCGGTTTTCACACAGCTTTGCACCGAGACGTACATAGATAGATATTACCCGTTTATATGCTTAGTTAGTCTGAATATTTGATTTGATTCTTTTTTTATTTTACACTGGCACACTGTATATGTGGTGTTGCATGAATCGCTGCGGTAAGCCTAATGCCAATTTTCAAACATTTTGCGTCGAAAGGCTGATAGCTAAAAAGCTGAAGTAATTACTTTAATACCTACATTTAATCTTACGCGAAATTATGTATTATAGTTTCGTACCTTGTTTTTAACTGAATACACAATTAATACCGGTATTGTGAAGGAATAATTGTCGCCTATACGTAAATACGAACGCGGCAAAAGTCCTCAATTAACATTGGCTTTTTAATTTAGTTCCACTCAATCATTATTATGTATTTAAGCTCGTTTGTCTATTGTAATTTTGTTCATGTCTCGAGCTCGATATACGTTCGTATGTACGAGTATGTACTGGTTGTGTGTGTGTGTATGGGCTTTTGGCTGAGTTTTGTTTACAATTTAAAAACTGGATATTAATCTAGTTCGCATAAAGAAAATTTATTCCTTGCTTTTATTACTTTTTGCACTTAACTTGTACGTTATATTTTTGGAGTTGTTTTTAAGTTTAGTGAGCTTATGTTGTTTTGTTCATGACATTAAGCCAATTGAAAGCGCTTAAGTTTTTCGTCCAAATAATTTACTGTTGGAATTAAGGCTCTTCAATTATTTAATTTATGAGGAAAGAAGAATAGCATTATGTTGCCTTGAAAATGTAGAGGAAAGATACAGCGAAAATGTATTCTGTATTGCTATAATACCATTTTATATGCTTTTATTTACACATCATAGTTCACTCTTTATCTCGAATTAACTCTTATTTAAAATGTTTTAGATTTCCATTGCATGAATTCAACGGAAATAAGGGTACTTTCCTGTTATCCAAGACCCCAGACTTTTTGCCAGTTGCCAGACTTCATTTTTGACAGAATATTTTCATTAAAACTAACGAAAATATCACGACTTAACCTAACCCTACCAACTAATTAGGTTAATTGAATGCCCGGTTAGGTAAACTGTACACCCTTGATAATTGGTTAGGTTAAGTCGTGATATTTTCGTTAGTTTTAACGAAAATATTCTGTGTCAAAATTGAAGTCTGGCAACTGGTAAAAAGTCTGGGGTCCGGGATAACAGGAAAGTACCGAAATAAGATATGTGGACTTGTATCAGCGGCGAATTGATTGCTGGGAAAACGAGAGAGAAAGAGAGTTACAAGGCGTTACAAGAAAAAGAAGTACCTCAAAAGGCCTTGCGGCCCATACCGAGGAGGTACCAATGGCAACGGGTGCCAGGGAAAGTTTTCTACACACTCAAATAGTGTGCAAGATTTGGTCTACCCTTTTCTTGAAATGATCCACAGAGGAACTGTTCACAACTTCCGAAGGTAACCTGTTCCACGTGTCACAGATCTTATAGGTAAAGTAATTCCCACACACACTAGTCCTAAACCGTCTACCCTTTTCTTGAAATGATCCACAGAGGAACTGTTCACAACTTCTGAAGGTAACCTGTTCCACGTGTCACAGATCTTATAGGTAAAGTAATTCCCACACACACTAGTCCTAAACCGTTTCAAATCCAACTTCCAACCAATGTCGCGAGTTGGGTTATCATTTAAACTAAACATGCTTCTAAAATCGACATCGTTGAACCCGCGTAAGAGCTTGAAAACCTCAATGAGTTGACCGCGCAGCCTCCGAGTTTCCAGTGAAAACAAGTCCAGGGCGCGTAAGCGTCGATTGGAGCCCATATGCCTAACGGAAGGGATTAACTTTGTGGCCCTCGCCTGCACTCGCTCCAGCCTCTCAATATCTTTCCTGAAGGTGGTTAACCAGAACTGCACATCATACTCCAGGTGCGGCCGAACCAGAGAATTGTACAGAAAGAGCACAATCTCTTTGTTCCGAAACTGAAATTGCCTCCTGATATAACCCAACAGCTTCTGGGCTTTCTTTTCCACCTCTACCCACTGTTTGGTAAACTTAAGGTCGCTGCTAATTAGCACACCCAAGTCCTTTTCCAAATCAGTCGCCTCGATATTACTCCCCAACATCGAGTAGTCCGACTTGGGATTGGCGTAGCCAATGTGCATCACCTTGTATTTACCCAAGTTAAACGGCATTTGCCATTTTTCGGACCAGTCTCCTATCCTACCTAGGTCCGCACGCAGTTCCTCGATCGCTTCGGGCGTCCCAACATTGGCCCCAAGCTTGGTGTCATCAGCGAATTTGGCGATCCGACTGACGATGCCGCCGTCTATATCATTTATGTAAATGTTAAACAACAGCGGCCCCGAAACGGAACCCTGAGGAACCCCACTAGTGACCAAGGCCCAACCCGAACTAGCCCCTTTAATTACAACCCTCTGCCGCCTATTCTTCAGCCAGTTTTCAATCCACCTACGTACTTTCCCACCGATACCCAGCGCGCGCACTTTGGCCATTAGCCGGCTGTGAGGTACCTTATCAAAGGCTTTCTCAAAGTCGAGATAAAGTATATCAGTCGCCCTACTCTTATCATACTCAGATTACTCACTCAACATGACGTGGAAGAACTCAAGCAAGTTGGTGAGACACGACCTATGCCGTCTAAATCCATGTTGGGAGTCCCCAAGCAGCTTGTAGGAATCCAAATGGTCAACGATCCTATCCGCTATTATCCCCTCTAATAATTTACCTACAACTGAAGTGAGACTAATGGGACGATAGTTCCCTGGACTTTCGTGATCCCCTTTCTTAAAGATAGGGGTCACGTTGGCTTCCCTCCAGTCACCAGGCACCTGGCCCGTCTCCAACGATTTGTTAAAGACTGTAGCCAGGTGGGGAGCCACCTGGTCGCGCACCTCCCGCAACACTCTGGGGAGAAACTGGTCTGGCACAGGAGCCTTAAACGCACTCAGTTTGTTTATTCTATCGGCAACGACTGTCGCGGTACATCGAACACTATCCAGACCAGCACCTTCGTGCCTGACGCCTGGCTCGGGGATGACGCGGGTGTCCTCCCTGGTGAACACTCCCGCAAAGTACTCATCCGCGTCGGAAGTCCACATGCTTCTAATGGGCTTTCTACTATTAACATAACTTAAGAACTCCTTAGGGTTCCCCTTGCAGAGGCTTGCCACCCGTAGTTCTTCGTTACGTTTCGCTAGCCTAACCTTCGCCTTCACTTCCCTACACAGGCGGACATACGCTTCAGTGTTCTCATGGGAACGATTGGCCTTCGCCCTCCTATACGCTACTTTCCTATTTCGGAGAGCCGAAGCGATGTCACGATTGAACCACGTAGGCTGCGTTGAAGCAGGGGTGACCGGTTTTGAGGGTATGGCAGCAGACTGCAGTACCATAAACTCGTCCCGGAATGCACTCCACACTCCCTCAACATCGCCGCCGACCTCTAACCCCATCTCACCTACGCTATCCCGAAGGCTAACAAAGTCCACCCGCCGGAGATCGAGCTTACTGCCTCTCGAGTTACTACGCTTCACCCCGAGGGACGCACACACGGAACCTAATCAGACCGTGATCACTCCCGCCCAACGGGAGGCCAGTGACGAGGTTGTCTTCGGTCGTGAATACTAAGTCTAGAACGCTTTCGCCTCGTGTAGGCTCATTGACCCACTGAGTGAGGAAGTTCTCATCAGCAAAGTGAAACAGCCTCCTCCCTTCAGCATCAGCAGTCCTGTCTTCCCACTTTATGCCGCGACAGTTGAAGTCTCCTAAAACTACACACACCCTATCCCCTAGCAGGCTACTGAGTTCGGTGTACAGGGCTGTATCCTCGAGAGATGTGGAGGTCTATACACCAAGATTAACCTATAGTTCGTCCCTCCCACGTTCAGATTAAGGCGAAGCAGTTCCCGTTCCGACGAGAGAGAGAGAGAGTTACAAGGAGGAGTTACAAGGAAAAGAAGTACCTCAAAAGGCCTTGCGGCCCATACCGAGGAGGTACCAATGGCAACGGGTGCCAGGGAAAATTTTGTAAAAGTTTATTTTTCTTTCAACTATCCTAGCAGTAGTAGAAAACTGGATAGAAAAGTAGAAGGCTCTCTCCCCACCCTCCGCTCCCTCCCTGCCAGAGGCAGGTACGGAAAAAGGTTGAAGAAAATACCTTGACCCTGGAAAAGTAGCCAAGGAAATTTTACAGGAAAGTGGAGAATATATAAATAGCTCTATATTTAGCTTGCTCACAGAGACACCGAGCAAGCGAACTCCTGCAGAGTTTTCTGAGGTTTTAATCTTAAACTATGAGTGTGTTCAGTACTTTGTCTAGCCTATTTTTAAACAGATTTACACTTTGACTGGAAACATCCTCTGAGGGAAGTTGGTTCCAGATATCAACTATTTTACAGGAAAAGAAATTTCCGCAGACTGAGATCCTAAATGCCTTTACACACTCAAATAGTGTGCAAGATTTCGTCTAACCTTTTCTTGAACTGATCCACAGAGGAACTGTTCACAACTTCCGAAGGTAACCTGTTCCATGTGTCACAGATCTTATACGTAACGTAATTCCCACACACGCTAGTCCTAAACCGTTTCAAATCCAACTTCCAACCATTGTTGCGAGTTGGGTTATCATTTAAACTAAACATACTTCTAAAATCGACATCGTTGAACCCTCGTAAGAGCTTGAAAACCTCGATCAGTTGACCGCGCAGCCTCCGAGTTTCAAGCGAAAACAAGTTCAGGGCGCGTAACCGTCGATTGTAGCCCATATGCCTAACGGAAGGGATCAACTTTGTGGCCCTCGCCTGCACTCGCTCCAGCCTCTCAATATCTTTCCTGAGGGTGGGCGACCAGAACTGCACAGCATATCCAGGTACGGCCGAACAAGGGAATTGTACAGTGAGAGCACAATCTCCTTGTTCCGAAACTGAAATTGCCTCCTGATATAACCCAATAGTTTCTGGGCTTTCTTTTCCATCTCTACACACTGTTTCGTAAACTTAAGGTCGCTGCTAATTAGCACACCCAAGTCCTTTTCTAAATCAGTCACCTCGATATTACTGCCCAACATCGAGTAGTCCGACTTGGGATTGGCGTAGCCAATGTGCATCACTTTGCATTTACCCAAGTTAAACGGCATTTGCCATTTTTCGGACCACTCTCCTATCCTACCTAGGTCCGCACGCAGTTCCTCGATCGCTTCGGGCGTCCCAACATTGGCCCCAAGTTTGGTGTCATCAGCGAATTTGGCGATCCGACTGACGATGCCACCGTCGATATCATTTATGTAAATGGTAAACAACAGTGGCCCCAAAACCGAACCCTGAGGAACCCCACTAGTGACCGAGGCCCAACCCGAACTAGCCCCTTTAATTACCACCCTCTGCCGCCTATTCCTTAGCCAGTTTTCAATCCACCTACCTATTTCCCCACCGATACCCAGCGCGCGCACTTTCGCCATTAGCCGGCGGTGAGGTACCTTATCAAAGGCTTTCTGAAAGTCGAGATAAAGTATATCAATCGCCCTACTCTTATCGTACTCACTCAACATGACGTGGAAAAACTCGAGCAAGTTGGTGAGACACGACCTATGCCGTCTAAACCCATGTTGGGAGTCCCCAAGCAGCTTGTAGGAATCCAAATGGTCAACGATTCTATCAGCTATTATCCTTTCTAAAATTTACCTACAACTGAAGTGAGACTAATAGGACGATAGTTCCCTGGACTTTCGTGATCCCCTTTCTTAAAGATAGGGGTCACGTTGGCCTCTCTCCAGTCACCAGGCACCTGGCCCGTCTCCAACGATTTGTTGAAGACTGTAGCCAGGTGGGGAGCCACCTGGTCGCGCACTTCTCGCAAAACACTGGGGAGAAACTGGTCTGGCCATTGCCAGAATTCAAAAAAAGAGCATAAACAAATTAGAGCATTAAAATCAAATTATTGCAGCAGTAAGTGTAATTTGGAAAGTAGATTTATAAATAACTCATTACAGTAAGACTGTTATACCCGTAATAACGAACCGAAACTGCTCTTAAGTTAAGATAGAATAAGGGCGAAATTTTAAAAGAAAGAAGAAACTGAACGGAGTTTAAAATTATTATTCTTGAAAATGTTAAAGTAGGCCTATAAATTTCAGATTTTGTTTTTGTTCGAACTGAAGACCAGGGATGAAACTAAGTATATCTTTGTTATTTAACATAATAAATCTTTGAGGAGTGATCAGAATTGCCATGGTTTAATTTGCCTAAATGAAAAAGGGATCCCACTGTGTTTACTCTTTAATCAAATTTATCAATGTCAGACAGTAGTACAGTGAAATTCGATGGTCAGAATGGGCAGCTATGAATATGAACGTAATTGCATATATGGAAATTCAGTGGTTTCTGGGTGGGTGTTTGTTGTGGTTGATTGTGATGTAGCTGGAGTTGTCGGTATGATGCACGATTTTAGATATTTTTTTCGTTTTACCCGTGGTCATGCTTGTACTGGTAAACCAGAGGACCTGAGTAGTGTATTTTGTATCTAAATAAAATGTGAATTTACACGGTCTGTTCTAGATTTACCTCTGATGATAATTCTTTCAATTCGCAACCCAAGCCAGTACATTAGTTGTCTGCTAAAGAGCCTGGCATAGCCAGCCACCGCAGAAGCGGTGAGGCTGGAGCCAGTGTTGTGATAGAGTTACAGAAAAGAATTTAGCTACTTATGGTAGTTATCGGTCCTCCAAAAAACTTAGCTACTTAGCTAACTGCTAAGTTAAAAAAAAAACCAGTTAGTTACGAGTTAACAACTAAGTTTAAAACTCGGTTATACAAAAGCTTAGTAAAATTTAGTAACTATAGAGCAGTGCACAAATCGCAGTGTTACATAACTAACTACGCTGATCAATATTAAAAATTAAGAGAAGGTTTGTTTATCGTGTAATGCAGCGTTTCTTAACGTGGGGTGCTAGCACCCTCAGGGGGTCCTGAAATCGATTTTAGGGGGTGCTGGAAAAGGGCTTCTGTCATGTGCAGTATGGATACGTTAGGTCCGTTAACCAAACTCCTTCACAAACTCCTAATCTTTTCTATTTTATTAAGATATTATTGTATGAGAATTTGAATATATATTTAATTACGAAAGATTTATTGCACGTTTACATTATCACCATTAATATTAAGAAGGAAGACGTTGACTCTGTGTCACAAGAAATTTACTTTTTTTGCGTGATTTTGACCCCAAGATTAGGGGGTAAGTAATTCTCCTTGATTGTTATTCTTAACATTTCTTTTGGCCGCTTGATCTATTGTTATATTCAAGAACAAGTATTTTATTATATTGTTATATTCAAAAAAGTATTTAGGTTTGAATTTGTAAATATAATTCTTTGTGTGTCTTGTCTTAATATCGTTTTAAAATTTTCCTCGTTTATTTTTTACTCTAAATGTGCTGCTTTTAAATGTACGTTCACTTTGCTTTAACTTGATATCTTTTTATTCAAAATATTATTGGTCAACTGTAAATTGTACTCATATTCTTATTTGTTTTGTATTTGCGTGGTGATTTTTGCTACTAACTTTTGCTAAATTTTTGCTACTAACCAGGTGAAGGGGGTGCTGGACTGCCTAGACCTAACTACAGGGGTGCTGATGTCGAAAAGGTTAAGAAACGCTGGTGTAATGCTTAGAAGACATCCAAAAATTACGTAACTAAAACAATTTATCGCAATTTTTACTTCCCAATCACTTGCGTTAATTTGTGGATGGCCCCTAAACAACAGTAAACAACAGCAGAACGCTATTAGATCCGAGGTAAAAGAAATTTGAAATTGCACAAAACAAAGTCTAATGTCACTTAGTAATACTTCCTATTGTATTTCATAATGGATTTCAATTCAAGCAATGTATATATGAAATCCCCTTGTCGCCGCGTAGGGTTGGGTGGTAATAATCGTTAGCCAGTTTTTAAAGGGCGATAATCGTCAGGCATTTTAGGCTTGGTGATAATCGGCAACACTGTCATTTTTCAACCAGAAATGGGTAGAACACAAACATTTTGAGAATTATGTAAATTGTTATGATGATAAAACAGCAAAACAATCAGTGTTTTTTTATTCTACAATTTTATATATATTATATATATATATATATATATATATTATATATATATTATATATATATATATATATATACAGGGTGTGTATAAAGGAACGCGAGTAAAGAGACGAGTCTGATTTGAACTGGTTTAAACTAGTTTGAACTTGTTTTTTTTTTAACTCGTAGACAACAATTATTTCAGTCTATGTTAAGCGCTCGAACTGTTCAGTAGTGCATTGTTATAAAGTACTGTACATATAATAAATATTACTCGTCTCTGTTCACTCGCGTTAATATAATTCAAATCGGATTTCTCCCTTCACTCGCGTTACTTTATACACACCCTGTATATATTGCCACGTTCATTTCAGTTTCTTTGTACGCTTACTCCTCATCTTCCTCTATAATGTTGTAATTTGCGTTTAGGAACATGAGCATCTCCATAGTTGTAATATTACTTTACTTCTCGTCGTTTTATAAAATTGGCGTCTGATTAATCGCGATAATCGCTATCCATTTTCTGGCGATTATCGTGGACCATTCTTCTTGGTGAGACCCAACCTTATCGCTGCGCAAGGTGCGCGGATGGAAATGGAACGTGTGACGTCAAGAGTCAAATTGAATTAAATTTTCCTAATTTTTCAGAGTTTACCTTATGTTAAAATTATATTAACTTATTGTTACCGGAAAGCTCCTTTCCCGAGGTACGGGTACCATAAACTATTTATCCAAGCTACACCTACCGATACTTATTGGTTCGAACAGCAACGTGGTGTTTAGCAAACAATTTATCCACTCGACCCATTAAAGGTCCAGTAAAAGATACGTTTATATAAATTAAATATATTTACAAAACCCTAAATATAGCTTAAATTAACATTTAAACTTAACCCAACCTTAGATTAACACAAACTTAACACTAAACTTAATACTTAAACTTAATCTAACACAAACTTAATACTTAAACTTAACGTACACTTAAACTTAATACTTAAGCTTTAAAGTGCTATACAAGCGGTACGTCCTGTGCCTACTTAAGGTAAATTGTCACTTCGGCTAGTCCAGTAGCAGTGGTGTTTAGACGGGCAGGAAAGGATAGGCTTGCTCCAATCCTGTCTTAATCCTCGAATTTCCTGATGAAGCTCAGCCTCGGAACGGGGCCACAAAACGTTCCGACCGTTCACGTTCAGCTCGGGTAGACGAAACGGCTTTAATTGAACCAGGAATTCAGCTCCCCAGCCGAACCCAAGCGTTGTTCCACACACCAAATTTGAAACCTCGTATAGAGGCTTCCACACTTGTACTATAGGCAATGCTCAAAGACACCACTGTACTCTGTACCCTGAAGTGATTGCAGATCTACTGCCGACAAACACATTCAAATAACTTCTTGCAACTTCTTACTTTGAATCTCCCGGTTCCAACCTCTCTTGTTCAGATCACAAGCACGAATCATCCCCAAACTTCCATTACTCCCTTTCACCTTACTCACTTCCAAAACATTCACACCAAGCTCTAGTTTCACACTCCACCTATCGCTCACGTTCAACTTTCACAATGTTAAAAATTCGGTTATAAGAAAAACTTAGCTGGTAAGTATAACCGAGTTTTAATTTAGCTATGAAACTCGGTTATAGTAACTATCCCAACACTGGATCCCATCATTTTATATATGTATATATATATATATATATATATATATATATATATATATAGATATATATATATATATATACAGGGTGGGCCGTAAGTTTCCATACATAGGAAAAATTAAATGTTTGTTTTTATGTTTCAGATACCCTAAGAATATGCGTTTGACGTAAGATCTTGTTTACTGATGAAGCAAATTTTTACGTCAATGGAGAGGTTAATCGGCAAAACATACGTTATTGGAGTAATGCTAACCCTAACTGGCTGAGTCCGACGAAGATGCAAGGTGCCGGTAAAGTGATGGTGTGGGCCGGGATATGGGGTGACAGAATTATTGGACCAATTTTGTCAGTGGAAATCTTAATGCCGAAAGGTATCTTAACATGTTGCAAGAAGAGATTTTCCCATCCCTGCTAAACGAGGAAGGTAACTTCCCAGTTTACTTCCAGCAAGATGGAGCTCCACCTCATTATGGTCTTCACGTGCGTCGGTATTTGGATCAGCAGCAGTTTCCGGATGCTTGGATTGGTCGGCGTGGTCCTGTGGAGTGGCCTCCCAGATCCCCAGATCTCACCCCCCTTGATTTCTATCTTTGGGGGCACTTGAAGGCCATGGTGTATCAGGAAAAGATACGAGACATAAATCATCTAAAGGAACGTATCACCAACGCCATTACAAGCATAACGTCAACTGTGCTAATGCGTGTTCATCAACAGTGGGGAACACGTATTGAAATGTGTTTTCAAAACAATGGCAACCATGTAGAGCATATTATATAAATAAAAATGGTTGTCCATAACAAAATGTTTATTTTTCCTATGTATGGAAACTTACGGCCCACCCTGTATATATATATATATATATACAGGGTGGGCCGAAAGTCTGGATCCATAGGAAAATATTTATTTTAATACATAAATTACAACAAATGGTAAATACTTAAAATGAATATCAACTTTAACTCGTAAATGCGTATCCGTGATACTGTACAGTAGTTCGTACTCCAGTATAAATACTCAAATACTTTTTTTATTTCAGCCCAGAAATGGCTTCGAATCTAACAACAGAAGACCGGGTAGAACTTGTGCTCATGTACGCAAGAGAGGGCGCTACACACACAGAGGTTGCTACCGAATTCAATAGAAATCATCCTGATAAGCATCCAGTAACACATGCGACTGTTGGCAAGTTGTTTAAACGCTTCAAAGAAACAGGAAGTGTACATGATCGACGGCGTTCTGGTCGTCCAAAAACTGCAACTGATGAAAATACCTCTGCAATGGTATGTGAAACTAACGAATAGTCCAGTAAAGTCATCAAGAAGATTATCAAATGAAACACGCATCTTGAGAACGTCAATTCGAAGAATTATTAAAAATCATAAATTCCATCCCTAAGTGTCTCGATGTCAGAGGCCGCCAATTTGAGCATTTGTTATAATTTGTTGTTTATACTGGAGTACGAACCACTGTACAGTATCACGGATACGCATTTACGAGTTAAAGTTGATATTCATTTTAAGTATTTACCATTTGTTGTAATTTATGTACTAAAATAAATATTTTCCTATGGATCCAGACTTTCGGCCCACCCTGTATATATCAAACTTAGTAACTTCGTTGACGAGCAATATCCTTTGCTGACGATACAAAGATCAAAACAAAAATCGGTAATGCAAAAGAAGTGGAAACCCAATAGGGGAACACAAACAGTATATACAAATGGTCAGAAGACAACAACATGAATTTTAACACCGAGAAATTCCATTTCTTGAGATATGAAAGAAATGAGGAACTTAAGCAGACAGCATATTATGCCCCTGATAAACAGGAAATTCAGAGAAGCTCGAAAACAAAAGATTTAGGGGTAATGACCGATGGCGCAAAATTTAAAACACAGAATCTGGAAGCGATAAACAAATCAAAAGAGTTACGGGACAGCTACTGAGAACCTTCAAAATAAGGGACGAGAATGTAATGATTCCCCTGCTGAAAACACTGATTGTACCAAACCTTGACTACTGCTCAGTCTTGACGTCTCCATATAAAAAGGAAAAAATAATAAACTAGAAGAAATTCAAACAAATGTCACAGCCAAGATTGATGGCTGCAAAGAACTCATTTACTGAGAAAAACTTCGTGAATGAAGTTTATATGATCGAAAAACTGTTACCTAACCTCAAACAGAACCCGGCAACCATCCATAACACTGGAGAATAGAAAAGGTAGAATGTGTAGTGTCCCAAACTAAAGACCCGACAAGGGACACCCTCAACACTGAAGGAAAATAGCTTGTTTGTCATGGGGCCAAGATTTTTAACGAGCTTCCGGAAAACATCAGGAACATTAAAGGTGTTAAATTTGAAATTTTCAAGAGAAGACTGGCTCAGGACGATACCAAATGAGCTGTGTGTGATGGAAATCGCAAGAAAGTATCTCGCTCTTTTTCCCTTTTCGGTGCTCAAAATTAAATTGACGTCCGTCTTCTGTATAAACCTTTTTAAACCGCCAATTCCATTGCTGGCAGTTCACTTTTGCCACCAATTTCGTTTTCTTTGTCCATACTCATTGTCTTCAGGGAGACAAAAGCAAATTTGTTTCGAGCGGTTTGATTGCAACAAAATCGTTTATGGATTTTGGGCAGCAAAGATTTTCCACTCAACGAAATCTCATTGTTCCGTCTTAACTAAATTCTTATCCATTAGGCTCCTCTTCTCTGTTTCGGGATTGCAACAGTATTTACAGAAAGAGGAACCATAACATTAAAACGAGTATGTGTATAAGCATTATGCTAGACAAAAGCTTCATTTTACTTAAATATTTAGTTTTTTATATATGTTTTTAATCTTAAATTCGCCACAATTATATTGTGTTCAATTTCTTTCGCAATAAATAAGATTGATTTAAGATAAGTACACTGCCTAAAATATATTTAGTAACTAGCAATATGCCAAAATGTCTATAGTTTGGCTTTAGGCCCCCAAACTTTGTTTTTATGTATATCTGTCTTGACGATTTCAAGCAAAGGACTTCCCAAACGCTTTGTCATATATATATATTTTTTTTTTATTTTCTTCCGTTGCGATTCCAAGTAATATGACCTGCTACGTCCAAGGTATCCGAAGCGTAAATTTCCGAAGTCAAAAATGCACGCTTTCTTCGAAACTGAAATCCTTCCAGAAAGTGTCTTTGAATCTTTGAAGCAAAGGCAATTTAGGCAGATTATCGGATATGAACTGCCAACTGTTTTATCCTTTATAGGAGCCTATTCTCTTGCTCTGATAATGTACTCGAGCAATTAAAGCAGCTTAACTAAGAACCGCGAGTGCTGGTCTTTATTTAAATATTGCTTTTATTAGCTCTTGATAACTTACGTACGGTATAATAACTCCGAATAGCCTACTTTAGGATACTATATATATATATATATATATATATATATATATATCAATGCATTTATAGTTTAAGTAGAAGTGTTAAGAGTTAAACGTCTTTTCACATAGAGCAAACGTCATACGCCCGTTTCAGGGTACGAGCAGCTTGCAGCAGCATTGTTAAGCAAACACAGTGGGGGGGGGGGGTCAAAATAATGACGAGGCTTCCGGCGGTTCATCATCGCCAGTGGTGGGCAAGTAACGAAGTATTTGTAATCGATTACAGTAACTAAGTAGTTTTTCCAGTAATCTGCTCGTAACTAATTACTTTTCTGAACGACTAATTTTTACTTGTAATCCATTAAAAATTTATCGATAGTTACTACTTTTTACTTCATTACTTTTGTAAAAAAGCTATGCAATTACTTTTTTCTTTTCTTTTTTCCGGATCTTCAAAGGCTGTTATTCTCCAATCCCATATTATTGATAATTATAATAATGGAGCAGTGTTGCCATATGTATTTTAATCCAGGAATTTTGGCCCAGATTCTACGAAATTAAACTCTAGCAAATTTTGAGTGGTAGTGTTTCTTATGTAATGTAATGTATAAACTTCAATAATATCTGCAATTTAGCATTATAGTGAATCACGAATGCATTAACTAATAGTTAAAATTGTAATCATATTATTAGAGTATCAGTGCTGCAAATTTGTGCTATGTAAATAAAAATAGACATTGAGAAGCAATATACTGTATAATTAATCCAGAGAAGTAATTTCTACTTTATACTTTGTTACTTTTCAGACATCAGTAATTTTTACTTTTAAGCTTTTACTTATTTAAGCTACTAATTTTACTTCTACTTGATTACTATTTTCGGCAAGTAATTCTACTTTTACTCAATTACGAAATCTTAGTAATTTGTCCACCACTGATCACCACTAATGCGGGAGTGCTCCAGTCCTTGAAAATTTAAATAGTCATAAAAGTTTATTAGCTTGGTTCTAAAGATGGTTTCAATAAATTAAAAGAAAGATCACAAGGAATAATGGATAAGTTACTGGACGAAATTCGGAGGCCAATAGAGTTTCGGGACATAGACCCGCCCGTTCCCCCCGTGATTGGTCGGAACTCCTTTGTAGGTTGGCAACTCTGACCAGTTTCCACTTTTACACATCTATGCGGATCCTTTACACTGATTTGGACCGTGTCTAATGAGTTTGGTTGGAGTCACTTAAGCATACATATATTGATTCAAGGCTCAGTTTCTGTTTTAGGCATTATAAGAAAATGGCTGACGATCCACTCGACAAAAGAACACAGAATTATCAGTACAGTTTAGACTTTAGAAAACAGTCACCCTACATAAACTGAAAAATACTAACTGATTTTGTTATCTCCGAGGGTGCAGTTCAAAGGTCCCTCCTGTGGTTCGTGGTGGTTGTATTTTTCATATTGGTTTGCAGTAGAAAGGATGCAGAAAGCCTAAATCCAATAAACTACTGAATCGAAATTTAAAATTTAAATCACTAATGAGAGAGAGAGAGAGAGAGAGAGAGAGAAGAGAGAGAGAGAGAGAGAGAGAGAGAGACCTTCCTTCATTGAGTTGCAGTAGAGAATCTATTAATGGAACATTTAAAATTACTTGGTTTATTTGGCAGTATATTGTTTCTTTGTACTTAGTGGATTGGAAGGATATTTTCCTCATTAATCTCATGGCTGGCTAGGTACAGTATATGGTAATAGCTAAGTCTCATTTCCTTTGCCCTTTTAACTTCACGTACGGTATTAAAAGTGAAAGTTTTTGATAGCGGTATAGATTTTCTTTATATTTATTTTAACCAGTGTTCAGGATCAACCCGTGTTCGATCTTTGTGCAGTATCGCGCCTCATATGGGGGTATTGTAACGACAAATTTGTGGATTAAATTATGTATCAAAATGGAAAAAAAAAATTATAATGAGATTCAAATAAGAAGTAACAGAAAGAAAGAAGCAAGTGATTTAAAATCGATTTTAATTTCGCGTGAAAAATTAAATCTTTTGAAATGAGGACATGGAAATAAACGAATAAGCGAGGTAAAACCCGATACTCGCGAGGGGAAGAAAACGGTGTGTTGTTTAACACCACAGGACATAATTTATGTCCAAACTGATCGTGCAATTAATATCACTTTTGCGCACAGATGACGTATATTATGTCATCCAGAAAACTTGCGCTTGCGCACGGATGACGCATATTGCGATGCAAACATTGGTTAAAAATAATTTTTACGTCAATATTTGCGTCACAACATTCGAGTTACTATCTAAAGTTGTACAAGGCCGTCCCGGGAGCAAAAATCAGCCTCATAGGGTGTAGCGACCGGGTAGGGGGTCTCGCGCGCTAAAATGACATTTAGATAAGAAAGAGCACTTAGTTTAAGAACTTTTTATTTTTTTTTGATAAGAGTTCGGTTCATTGTAAACATTTAAAATGTGTCAAAATTCCAATTAGCTAAGAAAATTCATCGCCTGAGGGAAATCTTCAAATGAGGGGATTGTTAGTTTTGTTTTTCTGACGAAAGGCGGAGCTTAATTATAACGAAAGAAGACTGAATCAATAAGAAATCAGTGATTTTGTACGAGTGACGTCAAGTAACGAAATTGTTTTTGATAGGTCATTTAGGTATTGTAAGGCGGAGTTTTCTTTATTTCTAAGGTGTAATTTAGAGGTATAGCGTTAGTTGAGCTAGTTATTGTTCAGACCTCCTGTAAACGAGGTGGCAGTTGGCAAGAAAAAACTGTGAAAATAGTGCCCGAAAGTGTCCGGGTATTGTTAGGATTTTATTTTGTTCACATAGCCACATTCTGAATTATAAGCTTGAGTTTATTGTGCTTCTCTCTCCGGGAATAACTACAGATTCTTTTGTTTCCCGAGGAAATCTGTGGATTTTGTGCAGAACTTTGGAAAGTTTGTTAAAATAAATTTGACGAATTTATTTCCGAAAAATCTGCGGGATTCGCCCGGAACTCGAGACAAATTCTGTACTTTTTCTAAGTAAACTTGTATTTTAAGGAATTTGAATTAAGTGATGTTTCTTGAGTCATCTATAAAACCCATCTGTAGAAACCATTTGAAACAATTCAAGTGCAGTACTTGAAAATATCTTGTGAATTCAAATTTAGTTTGAACAAAAATTTACGAGTTTACATCTGTAAATTTATTCTGAATTAATGTACCATTGTTAGTGAAATTTTAATGTACCATCGTGAGTAATAATAATGATTGGGGTTGTTTAACCTCCTTCGCAACATCTAAGGTCATATGACGGAGTGGACCTACAGCTTTACGTGGGATCCGAACCACGGGTCGCTACATAATCTAGACGCGGAGGACGGTCTCCCATCCAACTACTACCCAGACCCAATGTCGCTTAACTTCGCTAATCAACGGGAAGCGGTGTTACGACATTGGCTACGTCGCGACGTAGCCCTACCATTGTTAGTGAAATAAAACTTATACGAGGGACTGTGTTTATTGTTTTTATACCACCATGCGATAAAACTTTCTTGTTAGCTAAGGGTACGATAACGTTAAAAGGCCAACACTTAAAATTGGGCTTCAAGCAAGCCGAGAAAATTGTGCGTATAAATTAAAAGGCCATCCGAGTGTATAACAGGGCCATCCTGAAGAAACGAAACCCCGCGCAATAAGTGCAATCAAACAGTGGTTGCACGACAGGGGATTTTTTTTTTACCAGCTAAAGAAAGGATGAACAGCTGGGAGGGCTGCGCTCCACCTGTCCGCGACAGTAATCGAACCCGATGCTTACCACG